>CANTFL010000057.1:0-227926 GCA_947650285.1 Hyaloperonospora brassicae
TTTGTGACTTTGCCACACACGCGTGTTACAGGGACACAGAAGACCGATCTTGGATTGTTGGCCAAGATCGAGAAGAGCGATCTCGGGATATCTGGCTCGGATCGATCAAGTACTCACACTCAACTCAACTGCTAGGGTAGCAGCCACATCAGGACAAAGGAAAAGGAAAAGGATTTTGGACACAAGATCGCGAGACGGCACGAGTGGTCAGAAGATCTGGACAAGGCGTTCAAGACAAGACCGAGCGAGATCGAAGCGATCAACTAGACATATCGGCGTGTTTCATTTTGGCGAAACCAAGAACCGATCTGTCCATATTGCGCACTTCCGGCAAGATCGGCCGATCCCGAGACCAGATCGGACCGATCCCAACGCAAGATCGACGCAAGACTATTATTTGCTGAGTGAAGATTTCCGCACAGCGAAGACCCCGATCGCGAAGACGAATCGAGATCGGTGTGATTCAAGATCAAGATCGCGACATCTCCAAATAGAGATCGCCGCGACTCAAGATCAGGGTTGCAGAACCCCGTTCGTGGTGTGAAGATTTCCGCACCGGAAGCGAACGCTCAACCCAACCTCTCAGCGAGATCGACATCTCCCAAGGCCGTTACGAAGAGCTCAAGCCAGCCCAACCGACGGGTACACAAGGTGAGCACAAGGTTATACAGCAAGGCACGGATCGGAGTACCCCCTCCGTGAGTCGGCAAGTCTGGGCAAGTGGAAGATCGACACTCACTAAAGTAATTTTGTGAGATCGACTTCACCACACTGTGAACAATTTTTTCCGGACTGTGTTTATATCGGGTCACTATCAAGCTACAGACCCTCTTTAATTCTTTCGCTCTTTCAAAGTTAGTACCGCGGATCTATTCCAGACTGACTTAACCTGATTGCGTTCGCCCTACGCACTTCTTGAGTGTAGTGCTAGTCCAATCATCCCCCTAGTGCACTTACCACACTCCTCCCACTGATTCTGCGCCTAAACCAACACAATTTTTTCTCTTGGTCGAAGCAACTGTGGCGGTTAAAGGCTCTTTGTGAGTCCGGCCTCAAACATCTCCTATGTGTTAAGAAATTGCGGGGTCACCACAAGGATGTGGTAAACCCGCAATTTCTTAACACGGTCCTTTTTGCTGATATCACGCACTAACTTCAGTTTAACGTTCAGCTTATTCTGACTAATCGACGTCGCCTCGTTCTCGATTTGCTTATGGCGTCTTGATTGTCAATCAGCATCGCTATTGGAAGCTTCACGCGTATACCTAATTGATACAAAAGATTGAGCACACCAAGTAGCTCCTTCGCACCAATTTGAAGTAGCCACGATCTCTGCTTCGGCATTCAAGAAGTAATCTGACGACTGCTGCTTCACTTGCCATTCTACTAGCATGCCCTTTATGGATAAAATAGCGCCGCTGAAACACTTTGGTGTACTATTGTCGGTAGCGAAGTCGGCGTCACTGTAGCTCTTGAGTTCAATTTTGCGTCGCAAAACTAACGCTTCATGTGCAACTTTACGCTTGCCTTCCTTTCCAAGTATATTGATATCCTCCGTGCAATCCTGAGATCTTGATTCGATGGTAAATGCCTTTGGCGTGTGGCTCTGTGTACGGCATACGCCACGTCGGGACGACTACACCTAAATTTTTACGACAGACTACCGACGAGAGATTTAAAGCTCTTCAATGTTGGATTTCTTGCTTTTCCGGGTCCACTCGTCGGTAGCGCCATCGCTTGTTCGCTTTCTGACTCCAGCGACGACTCTCCAGCTATAGGCACTAGCACAGTATTGGCATTCTCGAAACGGTTCTCGTGCAATAATTCTGATATTATTTAATCATGAACAATACTGTAATTTGTCGTTTCATCGTGACCAATACGCATCCGAGAAATCTATCCACGAGGTCAAGGCACTTGAGCTACAAGATTATCATCACGCTGCAAAAATCGTCGAGAAATGTATCACGCGTCGCAACAGCCAGCAAGTCATCCACATACGTCTCAATCACCATTGTCCCTTCCGTTGTGGTTTAGTAATACACGCATGCATCAGTGACTGACTGCAAATAACGTGCTTTCATCAGCATGTGATGCAGGAGCTGTTTACACATTCTGCCTTATTTCTTGAGGCCATATAGACTCTTCACTAGACGCAGACACATGTCACTCACATTTCTTGCCTGAACTTCTGTAAGTCGTCGCAAGTGGAATCATGCCATCTGGTACTTGTAAATACATCTCGATGTCTTCTTCTTTGCATGCCTTCAAGTAAGCGCTAGGAAAATGGTAGTGTCTCGCTCGTACTCCCCACTTTCGAGCTGCAGCCAGCAGAACCTTTCCGCAATTTATATCGAGTACTGCACTTAACGTAAGATAGGAGTCTTGTCAGAGTACCCGGTCATCTCCAAACGCCTTTAGTCGAGCAGTGTATGGTTCAATAGCGCCATGCCCGTCCATTTTTTTCTTTTTAACCCACTTGCTTCTCAAGTCGTGCATGGTGCTCTCGCGTTTAAACATCTCCCATGTGTTGTTTGCCTCCAGTGACGCAATCTTCTCTGCACCTGCGACCTCCCACAAGTGGGCGTCGGGCGACGTGAGAGATGCTTTGTAGGGTTTAGGATCTGGTAATTGTTCATGATGCTCACCCCTCATCCTAACGTCGACAGAGCGAACGTCGGAGTCGCCGCGCTTGCAATTTAGGTGCCATCACGTTCCTGAGATTGATAGTAGAACGCACAGAAGGCGAGTTACAATCATTTCCCGCTTTCCTGGGCCTCATTCGCACGCCTCTGTTTCGCGGACTTTCTAAGTTTGCAACCTGACCGGCCCAGTTCGGTGACACACTTGAGAATTCAGTCAGAAAACACCGATGCACGGTATCGAACGCCACTTAGTGGCTCGTCCAGTCGTCGACTTCGTACATGCCATATTGAAAAGGAACCGACGTCGTGAGCGCCAGCTCATGATGCCAACTCCTCCCGTTAATGGTCTCCTATACGAGATCGGGCCAGCCGCTTAAGTATGTCATCGATGTCTGATTCAAGCGCACTTTTGAGCGGCTCATTAGCCCCTGCTGTCAAATTTCATACTTGACCGATGTGACGGGTAGTGATAACAGTGACGTGGCTTGGTAGCACAACTTTGAATCTCTTTTTTCTCCTCGAGATTATTAATAATGATTCCGGCAGTGCTTCGTTTTCCAACAGAATAGTTTTTACGCACTTGATACATCGTGCACGGTGATCTGAATACCACCACGACGACAATGTCGGCTAGTTGTCTCGGACAGGCACTCAAGTGGTTTTTACGCCCGAAATTGTCCCTTGTCGCCATCCGATTGACCACGTAAGCTGTTTTGTCAGCTGCGTACACGCCTTAACTCAACAGCAACTCAAAAATATTTATATTCAGTGAACCATGTTCACGATGGTGAGATACATTCTTACGTCTTTACCGTTCGAAGCAGGTATATTCGGTTTTGTCAAGTGCCTGCTGATCCCTGTTTGCTGGCAGAACAGGGTCAGGTTGCGATATTATCCGCCACCATCTGTTTGCAAAATGTGCACCCTGCACGTCAAATTGCCTGTTAAAGAACACCATAAAGACCTCAAAATTTTAGCGGCTTCCGCTTTTGTCTTGGAGACGAATAACCTAACCTTATTCGATTTGTGATTAGCGGGATTCACTATTTATCGGTTTTGATAGACGATCCATTGGCGCAATCAGTACTTTTGGGTCACTGCAGAGCACGCCGTCCACAACGTCTGTCAGTGCATTCCGCCCGCTTTTTTCTTTGTTTGCGCCGTCTAGACTGTTTTCCTTCCGCATAGGTGAAACTGTTCTCTCGTGTCCGGTCGGTGATCTCAATGGTATTGCATGGGCCCCGCGCAAGCCGTTCCACATTATCCTAGTTCAGATGTCCAAAATGACATTGGAAGTGCATGGTGTGACCTTATGGATGTTCAATACCGCCGGTATCAAAACCTCTACCGCATTCATCACGATATCGTGATGGATGCGGTAGAGGTTTTAAAATTAAAATATAATCGTATTTTTGATTAGTTAAATTATTTAATATTAAATAATTAATTATTACAAATTATTAAATTATTATGAAGAATTATTATTATATTAATAAAAAAACTTAAAAATTGAAACTACTTTGTCAACCACCAGCACGTTGCATATACTTTGTACATGCATTACCAGTATTGAACCCTTCAAGATGGTTCGAGGTTGTTTAATGTCACTGATTTTAAACCCTCGAAGCATTAAGGTTCCTAAAGATTCTAGGTTCACGACGAGCTGAGGTGCATACCGCGCGTCCTTAATCTCTATCCAGTATGCCTCCACATCAGCGTAAACTTTAAATCTTGCCATTCCTCTTCTGGTTACTCGCAACTTGCTACTATCTGGCAGCGTGAATCCTTCTGGGTAACTACACTCCTCCCAATCGTACAGCATAGTAGCGTCGCGTACCAGATGCGCACTGGCACCAGCGTTCACATTATAGTCGGCGCTCGTGATCTCTTCCGCTAAAAATAACACCAACGCCCATCTCGCGCTTTTACGCGGTTCATTTTCCCCGTATTTCTGCCTAATTTTGCGATATGACCGATTTCGTCACACATACTGCATCGTCTAGTATCCGCTAATTGACTAATGGCGGTCGCTGCGACTGATGTCTCCTCAGGTCGACTTGTGCGACTCTCTTTGTCCTCGTAGGTATGCGGCCACAGTGCGATCTCGCGTGCGTTTAGCGACGTAGTTTGTGCACTTTTTATCATACCAGTACCGATATCAGCTCTGTGCATGCTTGTAGCACAAATCTATCAGAAATCAGCAAATTTGACCCTCCGTTCGCTTTCTTTACCGCCATCAGGTACAAAATGAGCAGTCCATGAGTCTTCAGCGATCTTCTTCACCATAAAGAACTCTGATATATATTTGTGCTGGTACGAGCCCTTAAAATCTCGGTATTTAAATTGAACCGCGTGGTTGAATTTACACTCAATGTCCAACAATTTATCACGCAGGCCGTTAAAAAAATTCTCTGCTTTACCGGCGTTCACTCAGTGCCTGGCCACATCCGCAAACTCAACTTCCAAAACTTCCCCTCACAGGTGAAAGTGTGCGACTTGGTTTTCCGCCGCTACTTGCACCCAGTCGACTGCTCGTCGTGACCATTCCAGTCGACAATACACGGAGATAGCTTACTAGTACGTACGAAATCCTAGCGCTGCCTTGAGCAATCCTCCATAGTAAAGGTACTGGCTGCTTGTACGCAAGCATTCTAGCGCCGCCTTAAGCGTCTCTCCGTCAAAACCTTGTGTCATCCTCGCATTAACCAACTAGACTCATCGGTGATCGAACGGTCGTCAGACTCCTTGCGCTTATTCGTTAGATTGTTCTCGTAACCGCTGTTGTGGACTAATATCGGAGGTTATTAATGCAGCGTCCGATTAAACAGGGCAGATATAGATTCCAAGGTAGATCGGACGGCATCCACAGGAACTGACGAAGTAGTAGCAGAAATAGTCACTGAAGCAGTTTATACACCGTAAGATTTACTATCACGACATATGAGGTGGATCAACAATAATCAGATCAATCTGGTAGCTCCGTCGACCCCACGGGAGGCGAAAAGGACACAGCAGCATCTGAAAGATTAAAATTTAGGTTAAGTTACATAAAGAATTATAGTGAGGCTGGCGGTCTGGTGATCCGGGTGACGTGCCGCATCTGGAGAGAGCGGTGACGTAAAAAAATTGAAGGGGACGGTGAAGGCAAGGGCTCTACGCAAAAGACATGAGGGCGACTTGATAATATAAAGTAACGATAATGAATGATTGTACTGAGGTCGGTAGTTCCCCAAAAGATATCAGTAAAGAGGAGGGGGGGTTGGGGCAAATCTCTTTGAATTGGGAAAATAAAAATTGGCTCATTTAATCACGAAAATGAAAATGCCTTATATTATCACGAACATATAAAATGCCTTTGATAATTAAAAAATGCCGTAGATAGTCACGAAATCATATAAATACCCCATGTCCTATTTAAACTCATGTTGATGTGGTACACATCAAATCACACGTCCTTAATTATTTATGTTTTCCTATTTTACGGCCGTGAACAACTTACGCCCTGTTTGGGAATACGCAGGGAGGGTTCTGCCGCGGGGTGCTGCGCTTGCAGCCACCAGTTTCGGGTACCGCCGCGAGATATGAAGACGTAAACGCGTCTTTGTATAACCGATCTCGGTCGTAAAAACAGTCAGTCCGTGCTAATGTTGTTGATATAAATATTAATTCTTTTCTTTTTGTTGTTTCAGTTGATATTGTTGTTGCTGCTGCTGCTACTATTTATGCTGCTGATACTATCGCTGCCGTTGTCGTTGTTGTTGCTGCTGCTGCTGCTATTTATGCTGCTGATACTATCGCTGCCGTTGTCGTTGTTGTTGTTGTAGGTGCTGCGGTTGCTGTTGTTGTTTTAGTTACTATTGTAGTTGATGCTGCTACTGCTGTTCATTCTGCTGCTGTTGTTGTCGTTGTATGTGATGGGGTCGCTGTAATTGTTTCAGTATCTATTGTTCATGCTGCTACTGCTGTCGCTGCTACTGATGTCGCTGCTACTGTTGTTGTAGTAGGTGCTGCGGTTGCTGTTAATGTTGCTCTGTAGATGATGATACTGATATTGCTACTGATGTTGATACTGCTGCTGTTGTTGTAGATGCTACAATTGCTATTAATGTTGTTCTACTTGTGGAACCACATTCCCTTCTTGCTTATCAGTTTAGATACATATAATCACATTAATTAATTAATCGACCCTAAAAATATATTCTATCTGTTTAGCTCTTATTAATGGATTCAATGTCTGCATACTTCGTCGTATGCAGGCCTACTTCAGGAAGGAAACATGCGATGATGCCTTAAGCGTATTCGTAAAATTAGAAGTGGGGCATTTTTTTATTTTGGTAAATATCTGAGGTATTTTTTTATATTTTAAAATTCTGGGGCATTTTCTTATAATAGCCTGGGGCGTTTTTATATTTAAGAAATTCAATGAAGCATTTTATTTTCCCCTTTCAAAATTAATAAAGTTTTTCTGCCCACCTAAGGTGAATAGATCCGGATGCGAGTCGGTAAATCGCTAATAAGTTGCAAATGATTCTCTCGTAGGGCTATTGGTGTTTGAGTGCAAAGGCCTCGACCTGGGAACAGGTGCAACATGTATTGGGGCTTATTTGGTCTATCGTATTATCCCATACTAATATCACGATGTTTGACGGGTGGAACAATGGATTGATGGGAAGAGAAAAAAAGCCGCGAAATATGGGAAGGAGTATTTGAGGGTCGGGGAAGGTATAAGCTGATGTCATCGGTAATTTTTCTCGTCTTTGTTACAGAATTCGGGATGTAAATCGCATAATGCAAAGCGAAATTTGTAGGTCAATAGCTCGATCCCTCTTCGTGCTACTCTTCGCCTACATTATTCTTCAACTGTACATCAGTAATATCTACTACGCGCATAACTTATCGTATAGACACGCATGGGTAATTGTCACTACGTGCACCACTCGTCGGATAGGCGCAATACTGTTGTTAAAATATTATATTTCGTCTATCGCTTTCTGACCGAGGCGCATATTTAAAATAGTACTGACCGATACTTTACTATATCAAGTCGAAATACGGAGGTGTAACTGGTATTGTAAATTTGTCTGTGTAATTTGAGACCAGTTAGCTTGTCTTCCATTAAGGGAGACAGGTCGGGCGTGTAGAACCATGCATTCATCAATACACCAAATTGACAATCAGAGATCGAACTGTATTTACGTGAAAGGAAAAATAGTGATGGGTTAAGGAGAATATCGATACAATGCGGTTGTGCATATTGTATGATTCGGTTGCCAACGAGCCGGTGAAATGTGTCCAAATAAACGCCACAAATTTTAACGTTGATCAAAAAAACATTTCAATATTGAGGTTTGCCTTTATATCATGAGTATAATCGCCGCAATATTCAAAAATTGATTCAATTTCAATTGGAGCGTATAATCTTTCATTTTTTAAAATTACATCAATTGGGATTTGGCCAGGACTCTCATACGTAATTAAGGGGACATTTTATCGTAAAGATGATATCAGCTTGGACGGCTAATGTGTATGATATAGGTATAATTATATGTTGTCATTTAGTTGGTTATATTACTAAACGATTAAACTATACTTAATCTACCAAGGTACGCACCCCCTTTTTTCGGGCAAGATCTTCTCGGCGCCCGACGACTGCACACGCGTGTTCCAAGGTAAAGAAGATCTTTTTGGATCGTTGGCAAAGTTCGCGAAGAACGATCTTGGAATTTTTGTCCCGTACCGCGCAAGTACTCACAAGACCCACTGCGATCGGACGCATCATACAAGTAACAATTTTTCAAACTAAATACGTGGAACGACATAGGTGTTTAGAAGATTGGATCAAGAAGTTTTAAACAGGATCAAAGAAATTATAATGCAAGACAGCCAGATCGCTGTGTGTTGATGTTGGCTTCATGATAGGTCTCTGTATCTTAGTAGGGTGAGGTAAATATCTTCTACAGCCGGAACGAAGAGCTCAAGCGAGCCCTAAAAGATTTTTTTCTTACAAGGTGAGCACATAGTCAGATAAAAATAATTTTTATGCAATGTATTAAATGGGCCGAAGTTGTCCCTATAATGCTATGATAACTTGACCTCACTGCTAAGGCTACTGATAGGATAATATCGTCAATCTGCTCCATCGTGACAGCGTATGTAATTGTTGAGGGTAAGACGAAGATGCTTACATATTGCATTTGCTTATAATTTCTTATTGAAGATTGGTTTAGCTCTGATTGCGTATCCGTTAAGCATCGTGTTAGATCGATTGCCACGATAAGACACAATAATATTATCTAGCGAGGCTCGGATCGGATTATCACCCTCCGTGAGTGGGCAAGTATGGGCAAGTGGAAGTCGTACCTATCAGTAGTAATTTTCTGAGATCGACTCTACAAAGCCTCTTCGTCGATAACTCACGTCGCGTGCGTGTAAGTGTGGCCGACTTGGACCAGAAGAGAAATCATCAGACTCATTAGAATACCATAAATGTCTAGTCGATCAGCCTCTAATTTGTTCACCACTTGGAGGCTTTTTAGCTTTCACTATCTCGAGAGACCAATTGGGTGACATCTTGTCGAATGCCACATCCATCCCGCCAAATTTGATGATCGCTAAATCGACATGATCATTTTTATGGGGAATCGTACACCCAGTAGACTCTACGCGCGCATCTGCTACACGTGCATTGGCATGTACACCTGCAATAATTGAGGTTGCAGGCTGACCAGTAACAGCAGCAGGTCACCTGGTACTTGGTAATAATTAGTTATCTCAGCAGCGTCACACATATTCGTGTAAACGTGCTAAGCACAGCTTCGACTGCACACCGCATGGACTTTCTAAGCATGCGATGGAAATCGATAATGAGTTGGGCTGACCAACGAGTGCTACCCTTTCCCAGAGTGATTGAACGGTAATTACGCTTCCACTAATAAGCTGTCAAATAGTCACTGAAGTGACGGATAGATAAGGAAGGCTGATGTCACGGGGTGAACCGTACCATGCCAATGACAACAAATTGATTCAGTGCGAGCAGCATCTGAGCAAATGATAGTATCCAAATTTTCTTTGCAAAGAAACGGTTGAGGGAATAATTTCTTCGACTGCTTCACTCACCAGCGTCTCATCTGCTGGTATGTAGGTCATTGTAGTAACTAAATAAACCACCAATAAATTCTAGACGCGCGTAAAGGATGTTGAGCAGGCAGCTGCATTACGTACTGACCGGCTGCCATAGTTATAGTAATGCATCGTAGATACGGTTTTATCACTTCAACTAATATATATATGTATATATATGCAGTCGCACTTGTTCCTCAACTAAACGAGTTTCAATGGTACCCCAGATTTCCTTTTTTACATGCGGTCTTTGTGAGGATTCGGAACGCATGCTAACTCTGTGTCTGTGTAGTTACCTATGACTATTTCAGTACTCGCAGAGTGTACCATGTTCCAATGCGAGTGATTTGCATTTCAGGTGAACAAATTGTGCATGTTGTTGAGTGCATTGCATCAATTCTAGGGGGGTGATCTACTCGAACCAATCTATGTGCAGGTGACTCATTATGAAGCGAGGGACGAGAATGGTTACGCTCACAGCTCATGTTATAGGCACATTGACAACGAGAAATAATCTAGCTCGAAGATTCCATATGTACGCCGTATTCGTCGCAATACTCTCCTCCTCTATATCCTCTCTTTTACTTCTTTGGTTGCAACCTCCAGTCACATCACTAATCAAGCATCAGTACACACATTATGCATCGCATAGGTCTTGTGCTATCCATTTGATCTCGTTGCACTCACCCTTCGATGTAACGAAATACGCTCGGCTTGCACTGACAAAGTACAAGCTACCTTCACCGGCACAAAGTAGGCAGGAGCCTCGGGTCTTCACGTATGCACTGTTCGTGCAGAGGAATGCTAATCTTTAGAAGGAACACGCTTGGAATAAGATTGAGGTAAAACTGTAATGCATTAGTCCAATGACCTGCAAACCCTTTTCGATCGTACGTAATGTAGTGGCCTTATAAAACCCAACAAGTAGAGCGGTGCTAATTCTTGCCGTCGTCAGAATGTTCCTTCATTCCTTTTCAGTTTGCTAACTATTGGTGACAAATTATCAATTTAGATTCTATTTGGATTGACCCAATCTTATGGCAACGCATCCGAGTGACGGGCATAGCCCGAAATGCTTAACCTCACTCTCTTTTCCACCACTTTATTGCAGCTTGTGCTTCTGTCCACCAAGTTGTCCAAACTGCTCAACAAACCAAAGTAGACCATGTTCGGATATACTGCGGATCCAAAGCCGACCATATTCCCACTTATCATGCCAACTGACCGGCACCACTGCACCTTTCCGTCTATTGCTGGAGCTGCCAGTCGTAATTGTCGATGCGAAACTGCGCAAACGACAAGAGCACTTCGTCCGCATCGCCAAAGAGCTCAGCTCTCGTCTCTTCGTCCGTGTGGATACGGACATCGGGAAGCGCTATGCTGTGCATACCCGCCGCCTTCGCGGCAGTGTACCCGTTCACCGAGTCTTCAAACACAATGCACAGCGGCGGGTCGCCGCCCTCGTCGCCCCCTTCGGTCAGACCAAACAGACGCTGACCAGCCGTCCGGAAAATGTCGGGCGCCGGCTTCCCCCGCTTCACGGCAGGATCATCGCCGCACACGATAGTCGAGAAGAAAGCGAACAACTCGCGATGGTGCTTCATTTTCGTCTCGACGACGCTCCGGCTATTGGACGTGGCCAGCGCCAAGGGAATGCCACGAGCGTGCAGCGCACGCAGCACGTTGAGGCCGCCCGGGAGCTCCTTGACGCGGTCCGACATGGCGCGCATGCGTGTCGCCCACTGCTCGAAGAGCTCGTTTGGCGTGATCGCCTCGTGGCTGAGCCCCGCGGCCGCAATGGCCATGCGCGTCCACTCGTTGGCAGGCCGCCCCAGAATCGTCTTGTGCATAGCCATCGTGAACTCCTTTCCAAACGGACGCAGGACGCCATCGATCGCAAGCCGACTCAGCTCTTCCGTGTCGAGCAACGTGCCGTCCATGTCAAAGATCGCACCGTACACTTTAGGCTTTGACGCAGTGGACGTCGCGGGCGTTGGCGTTTCTGTCGTGTCCATTTCTAGAGTGACGTCGGACGCAAGAGACCGATGTGAAGGGCACGTGGGATCTACAATACGGTTTTGTGTGGGTGTTGTTTAGTCAGTTTGAGTTGACACTGCGATCGGCGGCTGGACGACGTCTGGATACAGCACTCGTGCTTGCGACCAAGTGATTGGTATCTCCTCGTGGCCTATTTGCTGTAGCCGCTTATGTCACTTGCTTGACCATGGAACACGGTGTGAGGATTGTTACCCGACTCGTGGGTGCTATTGTTGCTCGAGTCAGAGATATGACAGAAGGGTGACGATCGAGATGGACTACAGCGCTGACAGATATGTTTTCAGAAGATCATGTACTTGTCGCTATCGAGCTTCCTGTCCAATCATTGACTATGTGGCTGCGTACGCGACTTGACGCGATGTACCAGTGTCACAGTATCCCAGCAGAACCTTGCGTCTAGTGCATTCGTGTATGCTGAAACTAAAGACTACACGGATCCAGCGCGCAAGTTCTCTCGAGAGCTCTACAGATCCTTGTGTCAACTCATTCGAGCTCGTCCTCGGCAACTTCTGCCTGCTCAGTCTCCTCGTCTTCCTCGTTGTAAATGTTCTCGGCCATCTGCCAGATTTGTAAGACATTGTCCTCTGCTACCGACGCTACCACCCACGGGTCGTTCGGGTTCCACGAAAAGTCTGAGATTTTCGACGTGTGGCCGCCGTGAATAAACAACAGCTCTGGCGGACCGTCCTCGGCGTCTTCAGGCGATTGCTCGTCACCAATCTGCCGCATAGAAAGCAACAAACGAACAGTCAGACACGATCCGGTAGCTGGCGGTAGACGCTATAAACGCACCTTGCTGAGGTCCCACACATGCATGCGGCGGTCAGCTGAACACGAGCCTAGAATGGTCTCGTTGTGAGGAGACCACTGAATCTGGTAGACTTCATCGTTGTGACCCTCAAATGAATGCAGTTTCGCCTTCATGTTGCGCATATCCCAGAGATTCACGTGCTTGTCCGCTGAGCCCGTGGCGACAAGGTACTCGCTGAACGGACTAAATGCCAAGCAGTTTGCCTCGGCGCTGTGAGCGTACACCGTTGTCGCTGGCTTATCGTAACTCTCCAAGCGCATGTCCCAGCTACAACAACATACGGGCAGACACGTCCACGACATCAGCAAAGACGTCAGCAAGGCGTCCAGCAGTCAATTATGTACTCGCTGATCAACGCACACCAACGTACATGAGCAGCTTCTTGTCGTCACCGACCGAGCCGAAAATCTTGGCGTGGTGCATGTGCCACGCCACGTCCTCGATCACGTCACTGTGTCCGCTGTACTTGTGCAGCGGCTGCACCGTTTTACCAGCATTGCGGATATCCCACTCACAGATAACGGCATCATCCGAGCCTGATATGAGGTGAAAAGGCTGGTGCGGATCCCAGCACAGCCCATACCCTTCCTTTGTGTGACCCAAGAGACGAAAATCCGGGTCCGAACCTGAGTTCTCTTCAGGTTGCGACGGCCGCTTTGAAATGTCAAACACGTGCACTTCGGCATGCGGCGTCTTTGTAGCCACAATGAGTTCATCCGACGGCATAAAGCGCGCGCGGTTTACCTCCCCGTCGTGATTGATGCGGATCTTAATGTCCACTTTGCCCGACACACCTCCAAAGCCACCCAGCTCCTGACTCTCCTCGTCGTACTTGCGCGCATCGATCTCTGTATCCTCTAGCGGCAGCCGAACTTCGGCCACCATTAGGTGATTTTGCTCTGCACCAGACGTGTGTGTGCCGAGCAGCAGCTTGTGCACCGAGAAATCATCGCCTGCTGAGCTGTCCACGCAGTACACAATAGACCATGTCCGAAAACGTAAACAATTGGCACACCCTTTTTTCGCAATCCAACTGCACACACGATAATGCAATCAACGGCAATTTGTAGCCATTATGACGTACGTGTGGGAGTTGGGCAGCCACTGGACACTGAGCGACGGCCATTCGAGCGCGTGCGTCATCACGAGATCGTACAGGAACGGCGTGTTCTTCTTCCAGATCTTGTACTCCTCGTTGATCATCTTCTCCTGCATCACGACGTCGTTAGCAGCTGCAACGTCCACAGACGTGGCGGGCGCAGCAGTCGCTGCTAAACTGTTCGTAGGCTCCGAGGCGTCGGCCATATTGCGAATGGGTCGCACTTGGCTGGATGCGAACTTGAACAGTCGCGATTGGCTATTATCCGTCCTTTTGAACAATGTATGAGACGGCTTCTCATTGGCTTTTATTCGACATCATGTGTATCCATCGATCGAGGCACGTAACAAGATACTTTACCGAGTCAAAAGGAACATGAAGCGTCGTACGACCTGGTGGAGCTGACTTCGATGTGGATCAACTGGTTATCTGATGGCTGTTTGTGGTGATGGTCGTAGCGGTGCGGCTGATTGTAGCAGGATCGCTTCTTGTGATGGCGCTCGTGGGGATTACCGTAGCTTCAGCCGCGTACTCAACGTCGTGGGGTCTCTTTGTCCGTACGCTACGATGGGCTGATAGCTTGTTCGCTTTATCGTCCAGCTCCTCCTTTTTATGCACGTATTACAATGGGATATAATCCTAACTCACGTGACTCTGTCGTTGCTATTTCTAGTATTCCCGTACGTGTTACTACCCATGACAGCAGCTGCATTCTCAACTTTGGCAGGAGGCGACGAATTGAGGTACGTGGGGACAGTGTCGACGATACTGGTGGCCGCGCCGCTCTCTCTTCGCTCATTGCGTTCTCTTGATTTGTAGCGCCTGGACAAACTTTGGATGCTTTTTTGAGGCGTTTCTATGGACCAGCACGTTTGCGATACCTTCTATTTTGTATCGAGCTGACGCGGTACAGTAGTTGCGCTTGGCCAGCTGGATATCATGATCAAATACGTAGCAGGCTGATAAGCAAAAGTCCTGACAATGGTTGTGTGTTTGTGTTGGTTCACACACAGCTTATTTTACCTCAAGTGGGCTGGCTGATGGCGTCAAATGTGCTCGTGTTTGCATCCTTCATGAGTTTGGCGTTGACCAATGAGGACTGAGTCCAGATTTTGAGTGGCAAGCGCACCACAATCGTTGGCGGAGACGCTTTGTGCGCTGATGCAAGGCTGCCGTATTTATGATGTAGTATCAGCGTGCCTAAAACCAGGATTTGACCACAGAGTTGTGCGGCGCACCAGCTTATTTCGCATTGATGCAATCATTTATAAGCAGCTCATACTTCGGACGTCGTGGTTACTTCCCGCAAGTTGTTGCACAAAGCGTGATGTTTTGCGTAGCATGAGCAATGCAATGGTCATGATGAGCTATCATGTAGCCCTCCTCCTCCTCCCCGATGTCACTGTGGGCGCTACGAGGGTCGCAAAAGTGTAGTACGTTTCCGTCAAAACAAATGCTAGATGCGTGCTTCTGGTGGTGAAATGATGAGAGCCTTGTTCATGTAAAAAGACTGTCAACTTGTGACGGACGATGACAAGCTTTCGTCATCGTTTGATCACTAGGCCGCCGATAGACTTGCGGGGGATCAGTCAAGAACGCGTGCACTTGTCGATTTGCACCGCTTCAAATGTACCACGCTTGGCGTTTGCAACCCTCACTTTTACATGACGTGGTAGTTTCCAGATAGTATCTACCTTTACGTGAAAAAGTTGAGCAATGATATACTCGTGAACAGGTGTGATTTTTTCATTCTTTATTCTCAATGTCGGTACCAGCATCGTTGTGGTCACTTTCTTGATCCACAAGATCGAGGACGGCTCGGAAAGATCGCCCACCTCCTTACTATAATACAGGATCTAGGACGGCTTGGAAAAATCGCCCACAGCCCTTGGTTTAAGTCTTGATGTCTTATTAGCCTTCTATATTCAAACCACTAAGACGAGAAGCAGCGCAAAAATGAAAACTGTGATGATACCAGAAGTAAGTTTCTCCATCAATCTACTTATGAAAATGGTGAAGAAGCTCAATGAAGCTCGCTCAAGTCGGTTTAGCTTGTAGATAGAGGCTGCGTTTGCAGCCTTAGAGCTGAGCTCAAAAGTAGTGCATTCCCTTCTGGTCGTATTCTCTCTTGAGCCAAACTGTGCCAATTGAGTGCATGATCAAACATGTTGCTGACGCGGCGGTATTTCTTTCGGTCACTTTTGTTGCAAATGTTGGATTTCGGTACGCGGCATTGCACCATGCAAATTGTTGTGGTACATGAAGACCCTTCGGATGGGCGGCAGCAAATGCTGCTTCTACTGTACGTACACATTGCTCTTTCTGATGTCTTGCACTCAAAGCTGCTGCAGGACCACACAAGACTAAAAATGGCTCGAACGTGCAGGATAAGGGCTTTATAGGTGCCACACATGCGTGGACATGATGGGTCAATGCCCGTGCACGGAATGCTCACGCCACGTCAACAAGAATCTGTGCTTGTATGTAGAGTGGCAGCAAACGCTGGCGAGAGGACTGTCAAGACAAGGGCAAGAGTACCAGACCAGGATGAGTCACCTGTGCTATCTAGTAGCGTCCGACGAATATGAGTAGTTATTTTGCACACGGACTGTGCTATGCGTGCATGGGGTGTAAGAAGCCTTTAGAACAACGATTACCTATTGTCTACATCAACGAACTACACGCCGTCCCAATCTTGGCAATTAATCATAGTCCGTGGAAGTCGGTATCTGTCAAACAGTAACGACTGTTGTTGTCACGAGCTGTAACGAGGTGAGCCCGTTACACAAAATTGATACGAATGTTACAATTTTTTAGAACTATCAAACTTGATAATATTCAATCAACATCACTCGAGACGAGGTGATGTTGACGGATGGTCACCTCGAAGGTAACATTCTTTGGGTGCTCCACTTAATGGTTGATGTATACGGTACATCAATCAGATGAACCACCAATCGCTGATGGACGCGCGCAATGTGTGGTGAGCAAGAAACCCCACATAGGAAATTGTACTTTTATATAGTTAGACGAAGACCAAGATGGTTACAAAGAAACTAAACTAGTTATATTTAGCTTTACTTTAACCTTAAACAGAGCTTCCGACCTTTGCTTACTTCCTCGCGCTTCCTCACGCCACGTGTACGTGACGTCGAGAGTAAGAAGCCTTGTGTTCTTATCCTGAATACGCATTTGGAGTCTTTGGGAAGTACAACGCAGAAGCGCTGCAATGGGAAAAGAGACTAAGAACAAGGAAGCCTACAAAACGCTCGACTTATTTTCATTATGATGTGCCTCCTACCTGAAAAACTATATCTCATGGCGACGATTATAGGGACATTTCGCCACGTGTCTTAGCTACCGTTACCTCCTCTTACTAACGCTATACACAAATGGAAAACTCGAAACTCTTGAAAGTTCCAAAATCATGTGACACGGTGATTACACTCGTAGAATACCGACGTTTCATCCGCAGTCAGTCCAACATTCTACTTGATGACAGAAATTGCTGATTGTTTATGCTACCAAAGAAGCGCCTACTTTACGGCCATTAGAAATATGCGATAAGGCGATAGTAAATGTGCGATGGGTCGATAGCTGATGCGCGACCATGCGATTCGTCATGCGCATCCACCATCTTTTCAACATCGACCTAGCAGCACACAACATTTGTAGAAGCACGCAACCGATAGTTACGCGCGGTCGCGCTACGCAAACACCGGGCGGCCGAGACAGCCAATCGAGGGTCTACTCTACATGCCTGTATCAAATTGCTTATTCGAAAAACAAGAGGACCTCTTTATAGTTATGGTACCAGTCCTGATCAGTCTATGGGACCCCGGCGCTTATATCCTACCTCATGACGTGTCAGATGTCTTTCACACAGTCATTGGATTTCTCTCACACGTGCGCGATTAAACGATAAGTCATATGCGACTTAACGATCACCAATACAAAATTGAGCGATTATTCGTGTCTATGTAACAGAAGCATTTAGTAGGCCTAAAGTAGCGAAAACATTGCGAGCTAAGGTAACCTATGGATGCAGCAGAATCTGTGCAAATGAATAATGGTGTGACGAACTTCGTCGTAGCGTTAAGAGGTTAACATTTCCGTTAGTGGATGCATTCTTCCAGTACGTTTTACTTGGACGCAGGTATTAGACGCAGGTATCTCAATCCGATGCACATACGGAACCTGCTGTACTCTTCGGTGGAGCGGATCACTTCGTCCATTACACATAAGGTAGACATCATTGATATATGTATTTCTAATAAGCTAGAGGACGAGTAGGAGGACTGTGGAGTAAATTCAATTAGGTAAATGGGAAACTGGACTTTTTATTGACTTTGCGAACACGGCAATGACCAACTTGTCGCTACCGCACCGCGTTTCCTTTCTTGTAGGCCTTCCTACCTATGTAAGCGCATTATTATAAATCCTTCGTTCACAGTCATGTCGCGCCTCGATCTATAGTATCAATGTAAAAAAAACTCTGCGAAGTCGTGGGTATTGATCGGGCATATTGATCCAGTACCCGTAACCTCCACCGTAAAGCATCCTATGGTACTGTACAATCATGGGTGGTACTGCGACATCATTGCAATAAGGTAATATTGTTGCAGCCTGCTAGTCTTCTTCGCACGTGTTTAGGTTGTGCGTCACAATTTTTTACAGTATCGAGTTAATTAAAGTTGAATGTGAACAATGAATAGGACCTCAAATTACATTTCATTATCATAAAGATTGGCTCATTATATATGTGTATGATCCAACTTCGGGCGAAGGCATTGATACTAATATAGGTTAGAATGTGGGCTGTAGACACGTTTTAATGTACTTCCTTTGCACTTTACAAATTATCTCAAGCGACACTTCCTCTTTAGTTATATTTGAAACAAGTAACGAAAGAGGTAGCAGGTAATCGATCACGAAAAACCCGATGATATCTGAATTGTCGCAAGCATGTACGTCTTTATCATGATTTTGATGTACCCATGCAGACACATGATAATTCGTCCCGTGATCGATCCATTTATGTGATGTGCACTGGTGAATACGTACTGACTTTAGAACGCAACTTACACTTACTATCTTCAGTTGATGATAGTGCCCCGCTACCTCATGTGCGCAGAGGAATCTGTCGCTCCTAAACGACATCATCTAGAAGTAGATAAGTACTTTTCGTTATTTTAAATGGCGAAGTTCTAAACCCGTCTCATCATTTAGTCATATGAACATACAATCGTGTATGGTGACGTCTACTCGCGCGCGATTCACGTAGTCAATTTTGGGCTTACACAATGGTCTACACAAACCCATGAGCAGGATCTTGGGTCACAGCAACAATATCACTGTATATAGTGATGTTACTGATAGAATATTCGGTGTAATATTCGTTATTGTAATTTCTTGCAAACGGAAATATTATGAAACATGATCACCCGTTGGATCACCCCCAAGCCGATAGTCATTCGAGTGAATATGTTTAGTTTAGTATCCACCCGTTGGGTCACTCTGGGGCAGGAAATAATTGCTTATTTCAATTCTTCCATTTCTGACGCCGATTGCATGTCGAACAATTTATTGTGGTGTGCTGCAAAAGCCGCTGATTGAGTATCTGCACGAATGAACCCAGCTGCAAGTGATAGTGCATACGCAACGTCGTCAGAAAAGTCGTCATCTGCTGCTTCTTTGCCAAAACTTGCATCGCTTATTACTGCTACATTTGCACATGGTACTACACCAGGTGTATGTAATAGTACGATGTATGACTCTGGCGAGTCGAAAGTCGGTTACGACCCAGTAAAAGTTGCGATGTCGATCGTAGCACCTATCGTGGCCAAAAATGAGCCTCAAAGCTAGAAGACTCGACCAAACAAAATGCCTCATGAGATGTATCACTGCCTCTTTAGGTTTGATAATGATGTTGTATTATTATCATCTAAGCCGACTCTTGAGCACTTAAAAAAGAGTAATAACGACGGAGGCTCGCGCCATCGTAACATTAGTGATCGTGGAGCCGCTACTTTATTCATTACCACGCAGAATACTTTAACGCAATTTCTTGCGATCAGCCCCTGAGGTTAAGCCATGGATTTTTCTAGTGCCACTCATCACTAAGTTTTTGGGTAGGTCGAGCTAACATCATTTACATTTTAATTCGATGCACAAAGGCTTCTCGGACGTCACATCATTGCGAAAAACTTTCGGCTGAAGCACAATTTGCATCACATTTATCCCTTATAGGCCAGTAAGCGCGAAGCATGGCTTTATCATTAACACAGTTCGTACCAGGTCTGAGAAAGTTGTTTGAAATCGGTGCAAGCTTTCAACTGCATTGATCTTGTGAGGCAGGAAATCCTTGCCTCACATGGGGAAACCATGTTTAAGTTATACTAAAAACTCAAAGCTCGTATATCGATAGGCTTATTCCCTTTTCTCTTCCTGAAGTAGAAGCCTCATCTTATATAAGACGTGCGGAGTGATATATAATCTGAGATCTTTCTATAAGCGACAGACGCGCGTGTTCTTCATCGCCTGCCGAATCCATCAGATGAGCGTCGTCGTATTGCTCGACGAATTTTTTTACAGGACCGCCATTTTTTGTAAAGAGGGTCCCAGCTGTCGAGTCAAGGTACTATGACCTCTCTATCAAACAAGAAGTCTCTTTTGAATCCTGGTTACGATACAATGCATCCAGATACGCTCTACGACAAAGCGTTGGTCAACGTGCGTCCATCAGCGATTGAGGTGGAGATAGAAAAACCCAATCTTATTTACTCGTTGGAATCTACAACCGGTAATCGATTGGCACGAATTCGTCCTCTGAGAATTGATGAGGGACTTACGAGAACGATCGTAGTCTTGGATTGGTGATAAAGGTGCAGTGCTATCGTGCATATCGGGCAGATGACTGATCGGCGTTTGTGCTTACCCTATTGAATAATATCCGGTAGCGTCGTCGCCAACTCGACGAACTTGCGTCGGATTGTCGCGACACTAAGTCGATACCAAAACAGCTCAAGAGCTTGGTCCGCAAAACAAAAGAGTCTTGTGAGGGAATTTGTGAGTGGAGTCTGTCTTCGCGCTTGAATGAAGCCGTGTACTGACGGTACAAGCGCAGCCTTATCGCGTGTACACTCGAATGCTTAAGCGTACTGCGAGGCAAGTTGATGGTTTACGCGTGACTTTGGATATGCAGCATAAAAAATGGGCCGATTTACTAGGGCTGTAACTTACTACTTTTGACATTGTTAATTACACATGTAGGTAGGTTTGCCGTAGACTGGAGTACTACTTCACCTTTACTATATAGCAGAACTTTTGATCTTCCATTATTTTCATCGTTCTGTATTGCCGGTCCACCGCGTTATCGATGAAATAATGAACGAAAGGAACTAATGCTTTTGAGACAATATAAATTCGTCTGATGTGTCGGTTTTAGTTGTTAATAGTGACTTAAGCGCGTAAATGCAAAGCGCTGTTTCTCTTCTTTAACAAGAGTGTCATATTATTTCCCCGCATGTTAATTATAAATCTAAATATATTAGTGCGGTCATTTTCCTTTGTGCCAACAATTACGAAATCGCTTTATCTGCGTTTAGTATTCATCGGTTGAACAGGTCGGCATCGGCATCATTTATGTCGACAGTTTCGTTGACTTGTGACATGCGAAATTCAGAACGCTTTTTGCGCAAGATAATTTTCTCTCCTCGTGTACTGGATTCGCAGTCTAAGATATTAGGTAAATGTGAATGATGTATGCATTCTGTGAAGAATGATGCATGCACTAACTACGCATACACCACGTTATTGATAGAGAACCCGGAAATTATTGCGTTCGCACTCTAACTTTAAAACCGAGTGGATACATCCTCAAGCTTATCATCGAGGACAAGAACTGCACCTAATGTCTGGTAATCAGTTTGGAAATGTTTAGAATTAGATATCTTTAGCCGTGTGTCAAGATATCTGGAACAACGATTGCCAAACGCCACCCGGAACTGGGGGCCTCTGTCATCTACGAGCTCACAAGATAACCCATGAGGGAAAAAGACCTTGTCGATAAAGATACGAGCACAGCTTTCCAATAGGTTTGACTTACATACAATAAGAAGATGCAACATCTTGATAAAACGATCAATGTAAAATATTGCACCCAAATTCATGCGCTTGTCTCTAGAAAACTGTTGACGAGGCACATTACGAAGGCTTACTAACACGCCACAAGCAATATACCAGAATGGACAGAGACTGTATTGGCTCACGGAAAGAAGGACAAGGCTTCACGCGTTGACAAACATCGCGAAATAGAGCGTACTTGCGCACAAAACTATATCAACGGGGCCAGTAAAAGACTTAATTGACTATTCGGTAAGTCTTCTCACGACAATGATACCCACCAGCTGGTGCATCGTGACACTCATAAATGATGCGCACACGAAACTTATCATGAGATGATTTGATGACACAAGTTGTATCGCCTGCAACGGCGGCTGTATAGTACAGCACACCGTTGCGCGTTGTGTCCTGATCTGAAGAAAGTCTGTTTATTTGGGTAAATATGTCATAGATATAAGGTTAAGGCCATGAGTTGATCAATCGAACGCAGGATAACCTTACCTTTCGTGTATACCATGCTTAGTCTCAAGCAGTGATGATGACGAAATACTACTAATAGTGTCACAGCATTGGTCGTATCCTAACTGATTGACTGTTCAAATGAAAAGAAATTGGTCGGCTTAAAAGCGCACCAGCGACGACATGAAGTCACCCTGATTAGTGCTCAATGGAGAAGCTGTACTCCGCGAAGACCAACGAATACATCGCTATTATTTGCAAGAGGTAAGTACCATATACGATCGTGCATACTGACACATGTTTCGTATCGGCAAACAAGCGGTCTATCACCTAGTTACCAGACGTGAGAGTTAGGCAGCGCATCTTTCATTGCATGCAGTTGGTTCTCATGCATCGATCAATTGCGCTTAAATAGCTGAAGCTTGCGCAATTGATGATCGGCGACGTACTCCGTGTCGTCTGTGTCATATTGCCTCAACGCATGTTCACCTGTAAAATCCCTTGCGCCGAGTTATATATCGAATGATCGGTTGTGATCCGCAATCAACAGCACAGACAATTCTATTAATTCTAATTTATACCATCAATAGAGTGCTGAAACTAGTCACTCCAAGACCACTTCTCGCTTTTCTTCTACAAACAAACATGACGTACGGCCATCTCGACGCATATGCGAAGTACTTGTGCAATCAAGTCGCTAGTCGAAAGTACTCCGAAGTCTCTTGATATCGCCTGTCACGGTCCAGTCGTTGACATCTTTGACACTATACGGATCAGAAAGTACGCCAGGTTTTACCGACGATTGTGGTATAGTGATCGAGTAATTTGTAGCGAAAAAAACGGATCGCGCATTGAACACGAGTGAGCTGGCAAAAATTTTCGTAAACACGTTCGTACTAGTCGCTCCGCACTCGTTAAGTCTGTGTGCTACGGTGGATGGAATTGGATTTTTCACCTCGTGTTAAGGTGAGACGGATATGGACTAGAATCGAAAGACACGAAATACGCGGACGAGAACACACTAATAAAGGCCACCGATTGGTTCAACATGATGTGAGTGTGATTCATCGACAGATAATATACTACTCGCGACCGCGATCCGACTTGATACGGTGTGATCTCGTAAAAATCACGAATGCATCGAGATCTACAATCCACGATTATCAATATGCAAGTTGCAATCTATTATCCGTTCAAGTTTGACAAAGAGAGAGATCGCAATTCATCGGATTATTGTGTACAACTTAACGCGATCCACGGTCTGCGATCGACGGAAAATCAGATTGGGGATACCTCGTATTGTTCTGTACCACTAAGGAGATCGTGTAGCTGGGACCCACGATAAACGGCTAGATTACAATACAACGGACCAGTGTGTACCACCACACAACGCGATCTACGATCCGGAAATACATGCAGAGGGCCACTTAATAGAAAAGAAGGATACGTGTGTATGTCTTGTGCGCGGCAGCAGATCCGAACTCATGGGTATTCATAGTTGCAGTCTTTAGTTTAATTACGCAAACATTCATTTAATTAAGTACACTTTTCCACCTTTCTTCCTGGCTGGGTTGCCGACTATCTGGTCGCCATTCGGCCGTTTCGAAATTTGCATGATTTGTTAGTTTATATACCCAGATGGTGCGGCTGGAGATCAAAAAATCTCAACAAGCTCCCAACGTACTTTTGGACGCAGCAACAAAGTAAAAGAAAGGATACAAAATAGCCAGACGGCTCATGTGGTCAGAATTTCAAGCATGTTTAGTATCTACATTTGAATCAAGTCGATCTCGTCGATTTCGGGTTGAAGCAAGGACGTTACAAGTATACCCGTGACAAAGTGAAGATTTCCATACGATTATCCGCAGCTCCATCACAAACACTTTTACTTTCGCTCGACACGAGTCCACGTAGAAGAGTGAGGTCCGCCCTGCCGACGGGCACGCAAGTTGAAAAAGTAAATAAGGACGAAAACGGAGTACCCTCTCCGAAAATAGGCTGTATAAGTTATTGAAGAGTTGATATCACAAAACTCTTAATCGCCGCCTTACTACATTGCACCTACGAAGTAATTGGATACGAATATGCGCTTCCCAAAAATATGCGTACAACTTATCATTGCGAATGAGTGTAAGAACCTGGCAAACGTTTGATCCATGAATTTCCACGTGTGACTTCCATTCATATTCCCAACTTCGGCGAACACACCATCAAATAAACTCGGTGCTAAATCACACCCTGATCGCAACATATCGCTCACACATTCAGTGAACGTAACCTCGGCATTGATAAAACCTTGTGTTATGAAAAAGCCAATGCCAGAGCATGCCTTTTGGGGTGACCACTGCTGCGTGCGGGATGTCCTGCGCACAAACAAGGACTTGACAGAAGTTATTTATCAGATGTATGGACGTAAATATGGTGATTTTTGACATACCATCTATGATTACATACTTCCTCGGTATCGGTGTCTGAGCCGGTACCGTTGCAGCATTCAACTTGGTTGATACATGTACTATCCATCATCCTCTTGTAGCTTTTGCACACCGAAGGTCGGAGAGATGGGAGGGGGAGTTGACTCCCTCACATAATCCGCTGATAAGCAATCGGCAAAGAACTGATCAACGACTGGCAATTGTTCGCGAAACAGCGTACTCTACTTCATAATGAAGTACTTCGTGCCGTATCTTAGTTTGATGTCGTGAAAAGAGCATATATCTTTTGTAAACGCGCACAGTACGTCTTCTGGGAACAAGTCTTTTATATGAATTAAATTATAACACAATGTATTTGACAGAAGCGGCTGGAAGGAGTGAGACCTGTAACGCCCAACTAGAGTCTTTGCATCGAGGCACTTTCGTCCATCGATGAGATTCTGACAGCCCGTTCATGATTTTTTAACTATCACCGTTGACCAAATATCGACCACGTAAATGTCTTCCATGACGAGTACGCAGATCTACTTGACTTTTCCACTAAGTAGATCTCGCAAGAACTGTCTAGCTTTCAACGTTGACTGTTGAGCTGTCTGCGAACTTAACTTTAAATTCTCAATCAGACCGAACGTGCAAACGTCCACCCTCTACGTCGCCGTTAATCAATACTTTCAACGTATCGAATATGCTACGAAAACATATTCTAAAAGATGCGGCACTAATTTCCTTACAACACTGAGGGATTATTATCCAGCAGGTACTTCTTCAGAAAATCGTTTCCTCGATACTTGGGGCTTATTCCTCAACGTGTTAAGATTTGGTAGGAACGTTACATCTTGGTACTCTACGTTTGACTCTCTTGTCGACGAACATGTACTGTTTTGCCGCTTCTGGGCAACCGATACATTGTTTCTTCGATGTTGCTCACAGTAGGTATGCATCAATGTTGATGTACACTTGGCTTGTTCGAGCGTTTAAACATTCACCGCTGCCTCTGCATCCGCACAGCCGCCGGGAATTCGATCCACGTTGTAGTGATAACCTACACTAAAGTATTGTTCAGTCGTTCTTACGAACAGAACACGAGTGAGGCCACACCGCTAACTAGTAGAAAATACATAAGCTTGTGGACGCTCCAAGGCATTTATCAGATGAACATTTGATGAAAAGCATCAGGCATCTTCGCTTACTGATGCTACCAGCTCACCCTCGATTCGTACCTTCTAAGCCAGGGTAATTCCAGGATGTCATCAAATTTACCATCCAGATCCAGTACGATGGAAAGTAGTCGTACTGTTCATCTCGTAATTTTCGCAGATTTAAATACACTATTCATTCCGGCCGCAGATGCGCCTGTAACAAGGCGCACCGTCATTTTGGTTGGATCGATGTCGAGCTCAGCGAACTCAAGCCTACGATACTATAGCGACTGACGATGAACAAAATTATGCGACTCCTAAGGGTCAACGAGGTCACGATTGAAGTTCTATTGTCAATTCCAAGCTCAAGTTGGTGCTGTGTACCTCATCATCAGGCGCAGAGACGTACACTTCTGTACTTGGAGCAACTTTCTTCAAGAGGCGTTAAAATTATCGCCTACGATTGCTGGATCAGTAAACCGCTCGACCGCTACTGATCCTGACCTTTTTTTACTGTCAGCGTCATATCCGGGACTTCGTATCAGTATCAGAATCACACCACTGCCCTTCTTGAAAGACGCTCGATCACTTCCCTCAGTACTGCGAGGCACTGGGCGTGGAACACTAATCTCGTAGGCTTAGCGCCCTATCTTCTGACACTCGTACTTCTTCAGTAGCTTTTCTTTCGAATATAGATTACGCCAGCTGTCCACGTAATCAATATCGACCGGTTCCGGACCTCATATTTACAGTCGTCTCGATGGATAATAAGAACTTGGTATAGTTCAGGTATGTTATGTAGTAAGTGTTCTTACAATTCTCCACTGATATTGCTCGTTATAGCGTACCTAGATCGAGGCAGAGCAGGTGGCTCATGATGGGACCGTCCGATAGACCAGGGAAAACCACTGTGATTTTGTGCGTTTACAATCCGTGTAACGGGGTGAGCCCTTTACATAAAAATAATCCAGTTTTGATAATATTCAATTTGCATCACCCGAGAAGAGTGATGTTGTCGGAATATTACCCCCGAGGGTAATATTCGTGGGTGCTCCACTTCTTGATTGATGTGCCGTGCACATCAACCAAACTAGCCACCAATCGCTGCTAGACGCACGCAATGGGTTGTCGACAGAAGACCCACATAGGATATAGTAGTTTATTATAGTTAGATTAAGACGAAAGATGAAATAGCAAGAAACCTAACTATATTAAACAACAGTTCTACTTTTCCCTCAAGACAGAGCTTTCGGGTTTTGCTTTGTCTTGGTCGCGCACCCTCACGCCACGTGTACGTGGCGCCGGGCGCACGCTACCTTGTGTTGATCCGACACAAGGGCGTGCCCCGTTACAGTCACTGTGTTCATTTTTACACGAAGCCGTGACTCGCTGCAGCACTCGGTAGGACTTTCCGCTGCCTTTGTTTGCTAAATGCACTGACTTGAAAGATGATGACGGCCGCGGCCCACTACGAGTCGATTCTTTGCCATCTTTAAGTGCAGTCTGTAAGACCAGCGACAAGGTTCTACTACCAATGCAGCTTGCCAGAACGATCGTTATACATCGACGTCAAGTCCATCCGTAACGGCTCGCGAGATCAGTACAATGGCGTTGGCTCCTTGTAGGGTCGGCCTGTTGATTGTGGCAGTCCAGGGTGACTTCTGTATCCAGTCAACCACAATGATCACCGCTACGCTCACCAACTACTTGGTTTTACCGCGTCATGCGCCTCTACGCTTTGCATTTGTTCGACGACGCCGGTCTCTTGTCGGACCGTTCTTTGTCGCCAACAAATTTTCTAATGGAAAATCATGGAACAACTTGCCGTCGGTGGCTGCGCAGTCAAAAATCGATCAGCTTGAGAGCGAGCAGAGAATTCGTGTACAGAGCTGCACTGTAACGGGGCACGCCTTGTGTCAATTCAACACAAGGTTGTGTGCACCCGACGTCACGTACACGTGGCGCGAGAAAGCGCAGCGAAGTAGGCAGAACTCGAAAGCTCTGAATAAGGGAAAAGTAGAACTGTATTCAATATAGTTATGTTTCTTAATAAACCATTTTTGTCTTGAGCTAACTAAATTAAACTACAATCCCCTATGTGGGTTTCTCTCTCCACCCATTGCGCGCGTCCAGCTGCAATTGGTGGTTAATCTGGTTGATGTACCGTGAACATCAACCATCAGGTGGAGCAACCCATCAAAGAGATATTACCCTCGGAGGTAATATTCCTTCAACCTTACTCCTTACCAGTAATGTCAACTGAGCTATTATCTAAATAGACAATGTTCCAAATTGATACAAAAATATCCATTTTTATGTCACGGGCTCACCCCGTTACATCTTGGCTAAAGATCAACGTTCGGGACCCTTCTTTTGCTCGCAATACTGACTTGCGTGGTCAAGTACTGCGAGTACTAGGCGGAAGCTGCTAGGAGAAGACTCGATGCAGCAGCTTCCTTTAACTAGTCGACTGGCCGCGTATAGGCCACACTATGACTACGATCGTAGAGAAGCTCGACGCTCTAGAACGACTGGAAAGGCGCTAGCAAACGAGGCAAGTCAGGGATGCTCCCTTGTTCAATGTGTGCGTAGCAGGAACAAACGAAAGCAAGAGTTGTCCTCACGCAAGCGGTCGCTACTCAGCCGGTCTCTACGCTCAACGAACGAGATCAAGAGGCAGCCCTTGGATTCTTGTGCTGGATACCAAAATAACAACGGCGGCTGACACGACGTTGTTGCTTCAACATGAAGTTGGCACAATCGTCGACATTTGCGTCCAGCAACACGCTTCAGCGCACAAGCAATCCCATCCATGGTATCGATTGCCATGTGTCGGCCATGCAGCGGTCGTTTGCGTCAACAACGCCATCGAGGAAACAGACGAGTGGCTTTCGCTTTCACACAAGTCAACTCACCTTGATGCGCTCAAAGCGGGCACTGTTGCTGTAAAAGGCAGCACATCAGCAACTCGCTCGTTGGTGTCGAGTCCATTGTCCACGACGTGGTCCGATGGTAGTTTATGGCAGTACCAGTACTTGCAACAGGCTGTTTGACCGCCGCAACTGAGCTCCGGACAAACAAGACACCTCCGTGTTAACATCGCGTGGAAAAGGAGCTAACATGTCTCGAGCGTAGCTATGAGTGCTTCTCCCCCCGCTGGATAGTGGCTACCAACGCCGAGAAGACGCAGTGCAGCTATACAGAGGCAGCAACAGTCACGGGCAACACTTCACACACGTGCCTCGAAAACTGCGTGTGCCCAAGTCAAGTCGAGTCAAGCGGTACGACACGGCACGAGACCTCCCGGTAAAACGTCCTTGTGAAAAAAGCTATTTATCTTGGCCTACTGTAACGTTCGACTTGTAAAGAATGGCACGGCATCTTGCTTCGGACCAGCGAAAAACGCGTTTCTAAGACGAAAGAAATAGATCGACTTGAGGGTCGGCACACGCGCACACCTGTTCCGGTCGACTGGATATTCATTTTTATGCGTCTGCTGCCCACCACCGCAACTCGGCCGAGCTGTTGTTCGACGCCGCGTGAAACAGCCGTGGCCACCCACCCACCCAAACTGGCCCTTCGTTCTTCTCTCTTGCGTTTCGCCCACGAGGCATCCGACCTGATCCACAACCTACAAGTCCCATCGATCTGCCTACACGTCCCATCGATCTGCCTATCTACATTATCCTACCAGCAACTCAGTCGGTCGAGGCCACAAGTAGCAGCGCGTGCAACTTGAAGCAACGCGGCTCTGCTTGTCTCACCTTGAGCTCCTTGGCCGACATACACGCCCACCTCGCGCGTCGTCCTCGTCGTCCTCTTTCATCTGCGCGTTTGTATGCGCGCGCGACACCAGGAGACTCGCTCCGTGTCGCGTTGTCACCAAACGAGGGGATGGTGAAGATCCCGTCTGGATGTCGCGTTTCGCGCCGTCCAGGCGGGCGTTGATCCGTTTCACGGACCCTTTTCTCCTCGCGGACGCCGTGCACCACCGCGCGCACTCTCCGCCGCAGACGCAGCTGCCCCCGACTCCATGTCCGTCAACGCTGCGCCAGCGATTCCCTCTCCTCAAACCGCTCTCCCTCTCGTGCCGCCCGTCCGCCCGCTGTCTCTCTCACAAACTCATTCGCACTTGACCACCAACGCCCGCCACCATTGCCGTCCCCACCACCGACGACTCCCTCACGTGCCACACCACAACCCACAGATCCCAATGAACACCTCCTCCCCACCGCCCGCGCGCACGAGTCCCAATAGCCCCATCGGCCGCGACGTCGTCACGGTCGGCACCGCCGGCAAAGTCGGCGACGGCGTCAACGCGTTCTTTGTCTACAAAGTCACGTCGTCGGCCGACGTCGTCGTCGAGCGCCGGTACTCGGACTTTCTGTGGCTCCACCAGCAGCTCGCGACGCACTGCGCGGGGTACGTGATCCCTCCCCTGCCGGCAAAGGTCGTGGGGCTGTTGCAAGGCCCCGAGTTCCTCGAACACCGCCGCGCGGGCCTCGAGGGCTTTGTGCAAAAGGTCGTGGCCCACGACGCGCTCTCCCACGCCACGTGCGTGCGCAGCTTCCTCACGTGCTCGAGCGTCGAGCTCTCGGCGCTCAAGAACGCGTCTTCTGCGCCTGCTGGGGCGGCCTCGACGCTCTCGTCCGTCGTGCAGCGCACGCAGTCGCTGCAGCACTGGTGGGACAAGACGTGCCAGCGCTTCGTGGAGACTGACCCGCTCGGGCTCTTTCGCGCGCCCGTGGACGGCGACGGCAACGACCGTCCGTCGACTCCTCCCCACCAATCCATCGCCGACAATGGCAGTAGTAGCAGCAGCAGCAGCCCAGCGGCCACCGCGACGAGTAGCAGCAGTGGAAAGGACGACCGCGAGTTTGCAATTGCGCGCACGTACGTGACAAAGCTGCGGGCGCAGATGCAGTCGCTCAAGCGCAAAGTGCGCGCCGCGAGTCAGCAGAACCAGTTGGCCGCCGGCGCGCACTGCGACCTCATCGAGTGCCTCCACTTGGTGGCCGACGCCGACGCCGAACACGCCGAGCTGCCGACGGCGTACTACAGTGCGCTGATCGCTGTGCTCGACACGCGCGCGCGGCAGATGGACGCCGAGCTGCGGGCGTTCGCCGTCACGGTCGACGACATGGCGCGCTGGGTGAAAGCCGTGCAGAACGCGCTCGACGTGCGGGAAGACCGGCGGTTTGTGTACCAGGCGCAGCTGGCGGCGCACCGGAAGGCCGTGGCGGGCGACGGCGTCGACTCGCCGTCCGCCACGCGCCTGAGCGAAGCGCTCGTGGCGGCCAAAGACGAGTTCGAGCGCGTGCACGCGCGCGTGATGCACGAAGTCGCGCGTTTTCGCGGCCAAAAGGCCATTGAGCTCCAGAAACTGTTTCTCGAGTTTGCGCACGTGCAGCTGCGCAACTCGAGAGAGTTCGAGGCGGTCGTGGCGCAGAGCGCTGTGGAGCTCGCGCACCCGCTGCCGGAGAAGCTGTTGCTGGCCGCGCAGACGCCGGCGGCGTACCAGTCGCGCAACTCGTTTGGCCTCGACAAGGACGACGTGGCGCAGTCGACGGCCTCGACGCAGTCTCTGTCGGGCAGCAGCAGCGCAGCGACGACGGCGGCGGCAAAGCCTCTGGTCGAGCGCTCGCATGTCTACGTGCAGATTTAAAAGGGGCGGCGCGCACGGGACAGGCAGAGAGGAGGAGAGCGAAGGCGCGCAACGGCTTTGTAAATTGTGCACGTAGTAGCGGTTGCCGGCTCGTTTGCTGCGTTGTATCCCTCTGCTGGGCGGACGGACACGTGTGAATATCGTTTGCTACTGCGTTCGTTGCGAGAATCGGTGGATGGCGGTGGGAGGCAGAGCTAATGAGTGTGCTCCGCCACCCGTCTGTCTGTCTGTCTGTCTGTCTGTCTGTCTGTCTGTCTCTCACTTGCTCGTTGTCGGGTCGAGACGTAGCCATTGCTAGACGTCAAATGGTCACCTGACGGCGTGCAGGATGTTGCCTGGCACGACTTCTTCATTGGTCTTTGAGTCAGCACTGCCGGCGGCCCCGTACTCTTCCACGAAGACCGCAGTCACTTTTATTGTGTTTGTTCGGGTGTTTCTTTGCCGGAAGATGCGCGTCGAATCGCTGCAAACGCTTCATGTTTTTGGCGCTTTTCAGAGTCTCGAGCACAGGCAAACAGTCGATGTCTTTACTGTTGAGGTATCTCGGGAGCACGTGAATTTGCACACCTGAGAAAGCAGTCAGCGCACGCATATCTCCCCCCTTCTCCAGTCCAGCGACCGAGAAATCGCTTCAACACGCGCAAGCCCTTCGACAGGCTCAACGGTGTGGGCTGCAGTTTTACAGCCGTGGCACGTTTGCGACGCCGAACAAGTATCGCCGCCAGCGACTTCGATCCAGAGACCGGTTGTTTGTGCAGCTTGAAGCACGAGACGGGAGACCGTGTGGCGAAAGTGAGACATTCGCGACGTGATCTCGTACCGTCCAGTGGGACGTGTGAGGGCGAGGGATGGGCGAAAGTCATCACGTCGGGCAGCTGTCGCTCGGCTCATGTTGCACTTCGAACGGCAGAGGTTGCGATCAGCTTAGATGGACGTGTACGAACATAAATCAAATGTGGCGGCTGCCTGCTGCAGTTGAACGTGTCCGTCCGCAGCACTTTTATGACCGCGACTTGTCCCCACAATGCGACACCGTGCCACTGTGGACCAGCCATAGCGTGCCTGAACTAGGCGCGTGACCAAGAGCCAAATCAGCCTCGAAGGCTCACCCAGTCCCAATGAGAAGAGAAGGGATACCAGCAGAACTGCCCGTGACCACCGCTGTCGTCCAGGGGCTACGAGTCATGCAAACGATTTGGTTCCGTCGGACGTATGCTGAAGTAACGTCGGTCGGTCCCGTTCAAACGAATGCGCAGGCCCGATATGAAGCACGCAAGCAACGATCATGCCAAATTTGAAGCAAAGTGCTGCAGTGCCTGCTTGTCTTGTATCGTATCCGTAGGTAGTGAATTGAGCGAAACGTTTTTCAGATCTTTTAATGACCTAAGGGAACGATCGCGATCGTCCACGGAGTGTCTGCGTCAGATCGACCGGGTGGCGGAGTCTGTGTTGCTGCCTTGTAGTTGCGGCTCGCTTGCATCATTTACATCTGCGCTGCGGCATACAGACTGAACAGTAGAGCCTTCCGATTCTCAGTAAAAGCACTGCGTACAACCCACATCGGTCAGGTTGAGTAGCGGTGGACACAAGCTCGCAATCTCGGTATCATCGCGCTTTTGAACCCGCACATAGAAACGTGTGTCTACAATCGCCGAGTCTGTTCCGCTCCCGTGCTGAACTACGAGGTGGCTCATGTTGATAGCTACGTACATGTGCATACGAGAAACCATGCTACATTGAGCAGCCGACTGTGAACGAGTGATAGAATGTACCGTAAATCATGCCGCATTTGCTTGGGTTGAGGTGCTTGCCAAAAGGAGATCGAAAAAAGACGCATTACTTTTCTCCGTTAATGAACGATGGCTTGTGACAGCTTCTTACTGCACGCACATTCTGCGGCCGGACCACAGAAATATATGACGCTGGTTTGACCAACGGTGAACCCGTAACTGACTGCGGTCAATTTCATGTTGCAGGTGCCGATCCAAATTAGTCTTGACACGGCTGTAGTGATAAGCTCAATATTGAAAGACTCGGAGCTAACCTCGTGCAATGGAGTGAGCGTTTCAAAGCGTCAAAGAAGTACGTCCCTCTTCGTCTCAAATCAGCCCTTTTTCGACTACAATGGTGTGATTAGTCCAACTTATCGTTGAGACCCCAGTGTGGCAGAGTGAGCCTTCTGCATGGGATTCCGACCCAGCGTAATGGCAAAGCATCAGCCTGTTTGAGTCGGTGATTGCACATTTTGCCCCTTCACGACCAAGAAGAAGGTCATTGGAAAGAAAAGAGGTATCGACGGTACTCCCTGGGAACCTAATACCAACGAGCAAATATACGTTATAAGCGGACGATCACACTGCATTTTACGACAGTCCTGGTAGCCATAAGGCGATGACCAAAAGGAAAGAAGAGCAAAAAGCAGAATGAAGTACATATAGGTTGAGTGATCTAATCCCTGGCAAAATGATACTATCTTATTTATGATTGGGTGCTGATCCACCGACTTCGTTCCTGTGATAAGAGATGCTGTAAACTTGGTGATCGGTAAATTAATATATCGTTAAGATAACCCTATCATATTTGATATATTTGTGCTCACTTTTTGGCTCAATCCAAATGGACGATGGACTCTGATGCTCGTAATCATCAGTAGCTCGAGGATAAACTGTTAATCTAAGTGGAATACGCGTAAAAACAGCGGCGTTGCGTCGAGTTTTGTTATATATATATATCATAAGTGGATAGCCGGTAGCTCGTGTGCACATGCCGAATGTTGACGACGAGATGGTGGACTGGTAGACCGCGTGAGTGAGTTTGCTACGGATGCCGATTCAGTAATGCGAAAGTATGCTGCTAAACTCTTGTCCGTGTGAACTTAGTACCGCTACATTACAGAGACATATTCCATGCTGAAGCAATCGGTAATTTGCTGATTAAAGCGTACATGTACGCATTCGACTTAGAAAATGGGCGTAGAAATCAGTCGATTGCATGCCATATATGTTAAATTTTATGCCATTACAATTGGGTTAAGAGTGGTAGAGTGGGTCAACAACGCATCGATGACGCAGAAGTGTTCTCTCACCGCCTAAACCGTAATACGAGTCGCACTACAAATCATGGACATGACTGTATGGTAAACGTAGATGATGCTCTTGTCTATGATGCTAACGAAGACAAGACGGATGCAATATTTAGGCCAGCGATCCTCTCCATTTTGAAACCGTAAGTGTATGAAAATGTAGGTTGGCGAAAGTAGATTTATCTGGCATGCGAATTCTCGACCATCATGGAGACGGACAGAAGTGCATAGTGATACTAGAGCTGTTGTATACTCTGGAGTATTTGGAATTGTATGTGAGTACTTATGGATGTCTCCGCCCACGTCAGACGACGACATCTTTCAGAACTTTATGAACTCTGCACAGCAAGAACCCTGCGTTTTGTGAAACCAGCACAATGGCGTTGGCGTCTTACTTCCTCGCTCACAACTTTTTCCGTATTTGGTATGATCGCGGAAGAGTGATTCTTCTATTTCTTAGCGTTAAACCGCATCATTTATCTGGTCGAGTTGGTCCATTGAACCGCATCTGTCAATGTTTGTGCACGGATTAGTCCCCTATCTACTGTTAGAGAGGCAAGCGATCTAAGATTAATAAATATGTTACTCGTCGTATTTTGCCACTTTTTGGTGCAATTGAAGCGCATTGCATAAAAACGAGGTCTTCTTCGGTATCAACAGAGATTTTTACCGTCAGATCACATATTAATTTGTACACGGCGCTACTCATTCGTAACGATGCATCCTCGAATTCCAGGCCACATGCTAGAAAATGACAAGCTGAAGGGCTTATGCCCATACACATCTAAACAAGGATCAAGTACGATTCAACAAGAAAGCTGCAAAGAAAATGCAACCGAATGTTAAGGATAACAACTACCAAAACCTGCGCAAAAAATGGATTTTAGGCTAGACCCCTTTAGGGTTTCGTAGACCAAATTCGCTACAATTATTCACTATAAAGAGCTAATATAATCTAATTATTTGCAACCTGAGCTCGCTAGCAAAAGTAGTGGGGGAATACTGTGCATTTACTGAAATGGATTTACACATGCTTACTAGCGGCTACAAACAGTCATTTTTGATAAGATTTTAAAAATGTAACGTATATTGCTATCTTATCGTTTGCTTATCAGAAAGTAACCTACGGGTTACATCTCACTACGCTCATTTCCTTCTATGATATGCAACCTTCACGTGAATGCTTCTGTAGAGAAGGTGTGTCTCTCCACCAAACTTTTATCAAACCAAGCACAAGCTTTCACTTTTTGTTGCTGTCAACGTAACTTACACGCCGATCGACGAATGTAGACCGGAGATAACTTCACGCGTGAGCACAGATTCTACAATATTTCTGTCATCGATATTATCATGTGCTTTATTAAGGAATGCGACATTCCCATCTACACCCCGCATGCTACAGAGTTGACAGCTGTCGTGTGCCTACATACAAGCACAAAAAAATGTTGAGGTCCATCGGGTTTCAATTCCGCCATTAAATCATCTATGGCAGCATACTGATAAACAGCAGTTCATCGGCGTCGATGTGTGTGGTATAGGCGTGGTGACGCGAACAAGTACAAATCCAATGTCTCAGAATAATAAAGATGACTCGGAATATCTTACCAGGACGATTCTATTCGTCTCATCTCTGTGAGCTAATCCACTATTTCAATACATGATACAGATATAGAATCGTCCAGATTAAGTTAATTTTAAACCTGTTGATGCTAATACCACCGCTAAATTTCGCGATGGCCACGTCGTGATATTGGCTGGATATTCGAAGTTGAGTTAAAAAACAAGCGACGAACTCGATCTGCTCAAACATGTTGTAGTGAACGTTCGCGAATAAAATTTCAGGGAAGGTCACAACGCTGAGCCGTATAAGCGTATAAATTTATGTATGTTCGCATCCACTTACTAAACAGAGTCCATTTATTTCACGATTGAATATAAATAATAATCATAGAATCGCAGTCAATTTCCAATATCCTTTTATGAGATGCATTGTTGCATGCCTTTGAAGATCGCGTGTTATAGTATATTTGCGTTTCGTTCCAGAACAATGGTCATGCGAGTCTTGCTAATCTACGATCTTACACTTGACTCCAAGCGATGGTATGCGTCGGATTGTAGAGCCCCTTTTCTACTAGGCTGAATAGTCGGCCAATTTAAAATTACTATTTCAAATTTTCAAATCGCGGTAAGCTGCGTTGGAGTTGATATAGCGTTTCCAGTTCTGCTTTCTACGTAGGAGCATGTCTTCTAACATACATGGAGTTTCTGCAATTCCTGGATCTAGTCTGTAAAGGAAAAGTACAGCTGGTCGTCTCGAACATCTCTATGACGGTACGAATATCTTTGCTTTTTTTGCTTTCATTACATGTCCATTTAGCATCAGAAGCTTCTTTTAGATCTGCAGCATCGAGTTGACAAGCCCTCTATCGACAGTTGGAGAGACGAGCGGTCGCGTTCGTTTGCAATTCCGCATAGCTTCTTTCACTACCACGTATAGATTTCGGTCACGATCATTCCAGATACAATTGCTTCAACCGACAGCTTAAAAAATTAGAAATTTCGCGCTGAAGTATCGGAAGCTGGATCTGCGTATGCTAGGTATTGCCTTATTCCATTAATCGAACCTATTCCTGTATATATCTGGCGTCATGGTACCATTAAAGTTTGGTTATGTCGATATCACAGTGTTCTAAGTTATGTACCACTTGAGTGCTTGTGGTTGAGAGCAGGATGAATGGTCTGTTACGGACGGCTCCACGATCCATTTATGTGTGCTGGAAGCTAAGGCTAACTTATTTCGTCGATAAATTTAAATGTGATACCTTCTTTTGTATAAGGTGTAATACATCCACGCCCCCGTCAAAATTGGTAAGTATTCGGTATAGGATCGTAGCAAGACAGATTGGACATAGAATTGTAAAAGATTATATACTATCAGCCTTTAGGTAAGCCCATTACATTATATCGACTCCAGTATGGTGAATGTCCGTATAACCTCAGCATATTGGGTCCTTCGTATCAATTTGAAATGCAATATCTAGTTTTTTGGTATTTGGTTATGGTATGCCATCAGAATAAAAACAAATCGTCTGATGATTTATGGACACGCTCCATAAGTGGTGCAGACAGTTACATTTCATTTTAAATTAAGTTAAGCTTATATGAAGAAATCTTTATATATCGACAGCCCAAATATGCAGTATATAACAAGGTCTCTTTTGGCATGCCTCTTATGTGTTCTTATTTCTTTTACTGTCTTGGTATCTCGTGTACGTGACCTAATGAGGACATGATCCACACTTAATCAGTGTAGTTAAGCATCTGATGTCTGCAATGAAATCGCGGGTTTGTCATTACATCTGGTAGCACGTCGTGGTTACAATGACAATGATTACGAATGAAACATCGCCAATGACATTCATTTGATCGTTCGTGGCTCGGTCGTGAGCACCATGTCAATTGCATTTAAAAGAGACGAGAAACTTGGTGCGGCCAACGAAAAGATGACATCGCTTTATGACGTATAAATCTGATATAGGAACACGGAGGTCAACATCCAATCTGATGAAACAGCAGCATGCTGATGTATTGCTATATGTTTTTGTCGACAATCTTAATGCAGTCGAGTAGAATTTTTCTGAGATTGTATGTCGAGGTCGACAACGTAATCGAAGCTCGTATCATCGGGGACGATGAAAAGGACGTGAATCTTTCCATGGTTACTTTGCACAAACGCGCTTGATTAGAACGCTAATGTGGCAAAGCAACCACAAGATTTTAACGTTGAGTCGGGCTTTGCGAGTAGTATTGAAAGAAATGTAAATAATGTATGAACTGCTAAGTGCTAAATAAAGGCTCGCGCTCAATTTGAGATCATGGGATATATTTCAGGGTCGACTTGTAATGCACACTTACGCTTTAAACACAAACGATGTATTGTTATTGTATTGTATGATAGCTAATTGATGATCACGCACAGGTTGCTGCGTTCAATAATAACCTCGTAATATGCCCTGTCAAGATCTGTCCCTTTTGCGCTAAAACGACGAGGATAGACCAAGAAATTTCTATGACAGCCATTGAAGATCCTAAAAGTTGAATATCAAATTATTGATTTAATATTATTCACGAGGCTACAGCAAATAGGTTCAGAGTCTATGTAATCTGATATCGTGGTTGGTGAGAAAACACAATCTCATATTTGCAAGCTTATGTAAAGTGCGATATATCTAGAGGACAGAACAGACGCCTAAGTGAAAATCCCATTCCATCTCAACACTGAGCAAAGTGGTTGGCCGTCCGCCACAAAAGGAAGTACACGTTGATACGACTACATTCCGAACTTTTAACAGCGTAGCGGCTTGCCAAAATGATATTTGTAGTCAATAAGGTCGAATATAATAATTCGTTCAGCAATGTAAAAATAATATTAAGTCCTCCAAATAATAACTGCCTTTGACATAGTCACGATCTGTTGGTATGCCTGACGATGAGTAATCATAATAAATCGACTGTCATAGTGACAAAAGATTGTGTTGCTTTGTGCCCGTATTCCCTACAAATCGTCGATCAACTTTGATTAACACAAGCTGCTAAAAATGTGCTGCCTCATATTCGATCAACGCAAGTACAGTCCAAAGATGATGACGACGTGCATCACAACATGCAATATAGTAAAGGTTATATTAGTGTAATGGGAAGCGAAGTACATGTTTAAAGATGAACAGTTAGAAGCTTATTGAATTGTGCCGGATTACATAAACTAGCTTAGTGTCCTTGTAGAATTGACATTTTTCCAAAGATTCTAGCCATGGATCATCTAAACGCATCGATCCGTGAAGGTTCCTTCTTCTTATTCATCAGTTTGACATCGGTTGACCGCCTTGGATACATCACAAGCGTGTACATGTAATAAAAGTCTGAGCGATGGTCACACTTGTGAGTATGGACTATCACGACCTCAAGGAAGTTCAATATATACATCATTCACACTAAACATAAGTTATCGATCATCTCTGGCTGAAAGCGCAGCCAGCGCCAAAGGTCTACTGTCCACATTAGTCGAGTATGCATATACACAATGTCTAAAATCTAGAATACATTTGCGTTTGTCAATGAAACTTGTTGACTAGAAACGGCAGCAAGTTAATTATCTATCGTAAAGATATCCCACCGTACAAAACAAATATGTTGCTTCTCAATCACTCACATACGATGCTGACGTAGCATAATAATATAATATTGAGGTAAATAAGTTCTGATAGAGTCACCGAGACGTTAAAATTTAGTATCCAAGGTGTAAGAAGATGGCAAAATTGATTTTGCATTATGCGTTCGCGTCTTTCTATTCTTTCTATTCTATTCCTTACGATACAAGCTTTCCAGTAGCCTTTTTATTTCTCTACCTTGGTTTGTAAATACCGTGCAACGAAGCCTCTACATGCATGCCTAAATCTGACATCATTTTTTTTCGACCCTGTCAAAGCTCATTAGACTCGCTCGCTCCCCTCATCAATCTTTGGATTCTCCAACAAAACGTTGTGGGGAATGGCTGGGAAATGGTCGGCGCGTATAACCTCGATACGATCGCGCGTCCAAATCTCACTTTGAAGGTCACTCAATTGAATTACTTAATGCACATGGTCGTTGCGACACCTCGTACTGGCACTGTCAATACATTCGTGTGATATATCGATAAGTACGATAAAGTCACCGATGTTTTTAATCGCCGATAGTAAATGCTGACGCCGATCAGATTTGCAAGATTAGTCAAATGAAATATAGTTTGAGGTGATTCGACCTGAATTTAGGGCTGACACACACCTTAAACCTGGAAATTACCTCATGGTACAACATCTCAATATGGATCCAAACTAATTCAAGGATATGCTGCTTATGTTTGTCAAGTGGAAATTGCTCTAAGGACAAATAAACTTGTTCAAGGGTTGATCTCAGATAGTTTTTAAGTACTTTGCAATGAAGATTAAATACTTCCTTATGAACAAGCATAGTGATCAAAAATTGCGTTGCCGATTGCCAAACTGCGCGCCGTTCATATATATTTCATTATCAACATAGATCTTGGACTTTATGTGATTTACAATATGGTAGAATTTGTCATGGATTGCATGCAATCGAAAAGTTAAGTGCTATAAAAACACTTATATTGACGCCGATGTACAGAGGATTGACCTAAGCATATGTGATTGCCTGATAGTGACGCATTGCCGTTCTCATATATGGTTATGGCTCCAATTGTTTTCACGGTAATTTTGAAAGCATGGTCTACCATTCACGGTTGGACTGAGTTTATGGTGACGATGAGGGTTAAATCCGTGCATAAGTTTAACACGCATGCATCTTACTCCTTCGAGGACTTGTATTATTCGAATTTATTTCCTTACGATAATGCGACTTTTCATTATTTTGAGAAAATACTATACCAAGCTCGAGCCGACTGGCTCGTGCGATGAATTTGACGCCGACGCGAAGGATACTGATGGGTATCGTACCATCCTCGAAGAGGAATAAGTATGGTAGATATACAGGCATGAATCTTACACCCTTCCAGAAATTATTGAGTACTTTATAGCGTTAAAACATATTTGGCCCATTTTCGATGTAGTCCACCTTTTCTACAAAATATACCATTGATATAACATGTAGATTGTACGCATTTAGGTATTGCCAGACTAAAATTATCATAAAATATTCACTTTAAATGCTTCAGAAACAAAAATATCGGAAGAAAATTCCTTCTCGATACTTGTGGTCACGAATCAAGTCCGAAGTCTTTTTTGATACACAACTGTAAGCCAGTTTCGATATCATTGATCGATGTATGAGCTCTTTTGGGTGGAACGGTCTCACAATTTGATCTTATACGTATCTTTTGATAGCACTTGTTATCTATAATTGTTTGTGCCGTTTTAAATGCACATTGCTTATTTAAATTGGCGAGGCGTGTACCACTTTCGACGAGTGTGATAGCGTCGTTTAGAAATTATTTTACGATAAGATTGATCAGGTGGAGTCGGCCTCTCTCTCCTGTATCTCATTCATAGGCGAGTAGATGAGTGTAGGAATTATGAAACGCCAAAGATCTTTTACTAGTTGTTGATGATATAAGAGGCAAAGAAGAGTTATGCTATTCGTGCTGAGATTATATATCATCAAAATACATGCAAAGAAGTATCCTTGTGATTTTCAGATGATGTACTTGTTGTTGTCGAAATGTGCGGTCACTTTTCTCGGTCGCAAAAATCAACATTAATAGATGCAAATTGAACTGAACCTAATATTCATATATCGTTGTGATTTCGTTTAAAAAATTATTGCGTAGCATAAAAGCAGATAATTTCACATGCGCGATCGCATAGTTTCCAAATCGAGTATAATTGATTACCACCAATAATATTACGACGACGGTAGTGTAATTGGTATCAGCGTCTTAAATCAACGCTTGACGATCAACACGTGATATAAAGCGGTCCTTACTTACTTGCCGTGAATTTCATCGTTTGCCACGCGAGACAAGTGTACAATAATAAGAAATGCGGTATGGCTGACCAAACTTTCTTGTCTACATGTACGTTCAACTACTAACGACTAAATATCAAAAACTATTTTTCGATGCTTTTAGAGACTGTGTAGACGCTTATTCACTGGCGGAATTAACCCAAAATTATTAAAGCATAAGTGTATGATATTTATGATGACATGCTGTAGCACTAATGTCGTGAACTATGATAGTCGATCTATCTGTAACAAAGCAACCAAGTATAAACATGTTAACTATGAGACAGCGCCTTTTAATTGAGGTTCAAATGTCCATGAGATTACCTACCATAGAATATATATAGTAGTAATGCGAAAAACTAAAATATTACCGATTAATAATGTTGCGATCATTTGATCGAATAGACGATGCAATGTTCCTTTGTAATCTTACCCGTATCTGAAATCCAACGATTGTATCGAAGATGTAATAAGACATGTGCGATGACTGTAAGATGGCAGTGGTATGAGTAGCATTCGAATTATACATGTCGTCCATCGTTGTGGAGTTTGCAGTATCGATTGGCCTTATTGAAAGCAGGGGTTCAATGATGTTCTACGCGCATCGAGAAATTGGTATACAAAACGTCTGTACGTTATAATGTTCACTGATTCAATTGTCGTTACGATTCTACCAAAACAGTGTTGTCGTAATAAAAGGCAGAAATATAGACCAGAAAACGACGAATATTGAGACGTGTGTAGGTTTAGGCGCGGGATAGGTGATAAATGGGGTCTTTGATTCTGTTAAGGCTTACATTCGGATGTGAGACTATAGGTCTGGTTTCTCGGATCGAGCAATCGAGGCAAAACTACTCGAAACTGTTTGGACGAGTAAGAAAATGGTAAGACCAACACGATTTATGCGTGTTATCGATATAAATATCTACGTGGGCACAGTTAGTCTAATTAATAACAAACCTATATGCTCTTATTTAAGAGTAAATCTCAAAACCAGTACCACAAATGTACAAAAGTCCCAAAACCAGTAATATACTTAACTCAAGTATAAAAAAACACACTAAATAATGTTAGCCACATAATACTTAACTGCAACATGGAATAAGAAACTTCTTGATTGCTAGGAAGAGGCGAGACGGCAACAAATAAAACAGACATGACAGCAAGTGAGGCAGCAAGTGAGACAACAAGTGAGTTAAAAAATATACATGTTTGGCACTTGTGTGCCCAATGCTAACATACTATCTATCTACCAGCTCCTATCGCGCCTCTGATGAATCGTCATGTTTTGCAGCCTTAATTAAGGTTGGCATGATACTGTTAAAATATTGATGGAAGCATCTGGCGAGATGCCTCCGGGAATACGCGCGGGTGAAGGCAGTGGGCCCATTCCAAAGAGTTATGCGTTTATCTTTGGCTGTTGCTTTTTTTTCGGCTCTAGTGGTGTCATTGGCTGCTGCTGATGGTGCTCGGGTGGCGACAGTGGCTACTAAAACGCAAAAGGGTCTTGTGGAGCTGCGGGCGCGCTAATTGAGACCTTGAGCAGAACCATTTTGACATTCGCGCAAAGTTGTTGCTATTGCGGTGCTTAATACGTCGAGGCTTAAGCTGGAGGAGTCTGCTGCTGCTGGTAGTCGCTTCGGCTCAATGCACGACGCGTGAAAGTACGACTTGCTCGACAAGTAGCAGTAATCGTGTAACGTGCGTTCGGCTCGACGCGTCGAGCCCCAGGCATTGAGCCTGTGCCCCGGGAATGCCACCAAAGATAGCCGAAGTAAACATCTGCCGCTTGTCGACAGTTTCATTCGCTTCGTCATCACTCGAAGGCTCGTTGTTTTCGTAGTTGCTTGGTCTAGAGTACTCTTGCTGCGGTGTTGTTGGGAAGATTGATTAGGGTACGTTCTGGCCGCCTATCGCGACACAAGGTGAGTGCGTACTGTAGCCAACTTGTCCCATGTATATGACGTGGCTACCTTGTTTGACATTGAGCGGGCCAGTGCCCACAGGTATGTTAGATCCCGTCGGAGCAGGTGTTATCTTTCGGGCGTGGTCAGACCCGCAGGGCCCCATACGTTCTTGACAATCTCGCGCTTTATAGCACCGAAGCCTCCAATAGGGTCTGGATAAGTAAAACCGCCGAGTCCAGGCGCACCGCCCTGACCACCGTTGCCACCCGAGTTGTTGAGTCCGAACAATCCTTGCTGGTCCACAAGTGAATCTTGGTCAAATGCGGAATTTTAGGCGTCTATCGCCTCAAAACATGACGATTCATTTGAGGCACAATGGGAGCTGGTAGATAGGTAGTATGTTAGCATTGGGCACACAAGGGCCAAAAATGTATATTTTTAACTCACTTGTTGTCTCACTTGCTGCCTCACTTGCTGTCATGTCTGTTTTATTTGCTGCCGTCTCACCTCTTCCTAGCAATCAAGAAGTTTCTTATTCCATGTTGCAGTTAAGTATAATGTGGCTAACACTATTTAGTGTGTTTTTTATACTTGAGTTGATTATATTACTGGTTTTGGGACTTTTGTACATTTGTGGTACTGGTTTTGAGATTTACTCCTTATTTAACCCGTAAGCTTTTCACATTTTTTTGCGTAGTTGCTCTAACCTATTTTTAAACAAAAGTACTTACTGAGTGCTCGAGATTTTAACCCTCTGCTGATACTTTTAACAGGCTATAGGATCAATCCCGATGTCCTTTGTCCAACATTGTTCGCGTAAGACCTTCTTGGTTTGTTAAATGGAGACAAATGAGCGGTTGTGAGCCACTTTGTACGTACCTTGTTCTCGGTCAAGTCTTCATGACACGTGGTCGATTGGGAGGCAATGCTAACTCTTCACGGAATAGCGCGAGACGAACGATTTATACAGTGCAAGCAAATAACATTCTGCCTGAAGTTGCTACACTTAACATAAATATGATAACGAGGATGATAATTTTGGAGAAGCGTGGGTTCTGCTGACGTGTTCGTACACACTAAATGGCGGTTTGCAGAAAAATGGACGCATCTCCCCACATCGACGGATCTCCTGCATGGATATGGCGGAATAGACAATGTAATACAAGATTGGAGTGAATCTTTTGACCAAACGTAAAGCTTAGCAGCATTGGCGACAAGTTGGAATACGATAGCGTGGTACTATGATTGTTTCTAGGAGATACGATAGTGTCGTGCTAGACTTTGAGATGAGCAGCGTAGAAGTGCGATAGCGAGATGTCGTAGGAGTGCTACAATGAGAACGACAAGATGCTCGACGAGAAGTAGTATTTGTATATGATGGAGACGCGTTTGCTACGTAATGGCCATATTTTTGTTCGCCAATCCACGTACTGCGGAGAAGCGTAACACACGGTGAGAAGTACTTGTACAAGCAGAAGAATATATAACAGAACATAAGACACAGCGAACCTGTCCGTAGAAGCGGGTCACCACTGTACAATGTCGAAGTGATATAAACATCGATTGGGTGTCACTTGTCGTTTTGCTGTAGAGTGGACTCTCGACGGGTAAGAACATTCCAGGTATGGTATGCGGTTGGCAGTGGTGCCACGCAATACATCTGCAACGATGAGAACAAGATCACGAGCCTCAACAAGAGAAACGTATATATATGTCCCTAACAGTTGTATCCTACTGCAATTAAGGTTGTGGAAATTATCGTGGAAGGTGTGGTCTGGATTATGGAGCTAAATGGACATCGTATAAGGATGCAATGTTATGCCAATCGCAAGCTAAAATGCTTTTGTGTCATAGATTAACCAAAGTGGCCAATAAATAGGTTGTACGTGATCTATAGACGAATCCAGCACTGCCTAACCGAATTCATCGACGTATATAAAAAGTTTATCCGAATAAATCGCTTTCCAAAAACTCCACCGATGGCATTTACAATGATCCGAAAACACTGCCTCTGAATGCGTCAGAGTTCGTCGATACGCTAAGCAGCGAACGACGCATTCGAATCGTTTCCGTGTATATAACTTCCACACCAGATGTCCTTCTTCTTCAAGCACAGCTGCTACAAATGCTCCTCGAGAAGACGCAGCAACAGAATATTTGACTTCGATTATAGCGATGTCTGCATACGATTTGTCACTTCTCTCTCTCTAAATTACACTGTAGATACAAAAGCGAGGCTGTAACGGAGTAGCCCGTTACATGAAATAGTCATTATGAAGAAAATGGCAATAATGAATATTACGTTAATAATTATTTTACAACAATATCACTAAGCATAGTGATATTGTTGAGATGACCGAAGGGTCTACTCATTGGTTGATATTGACATGATGTCAACCCACCAATCGTTGCTAGATGCGCGCAATGTGTGGTGAGTAGACGTCATCATACGTTTACTTAGATCTATATAATTCAGTCAGGACGAACAAGAGAAACAAGAGTGATAGGACTTAATTGTATCAAATAACAGTTTTACTTTTTCCACGGCTAGAGTCGTTAAATTAGTCGCTTTCCTTCCTCTGTATCAGTGTAATACATAGCAGGACACTAACCTTCACTGTTCTCAGTGAAAGCTAACTCCGTTGGTTGGCTTGGTGAGGTATGTTCGGGTACGCGAACGACCCACTATATCCGGTATATTCCAACCATGGTTTTTGTATGGTAGTGGCAAAAAATTTCATCTGCTGTGGGAATCATACAGCGTTTGTCACTCTCAGGGATAATTGTGCACATTGTGGGAACTGAACCGGCAGTCGTCATCTTTAAGGTTTACCTACTGCGCCACTACTTTAGGGAACCACCCCTAAAAGTTAACTGCGTACGGGTAGACCAGTACGTGATTGTCGGTGCCCCGTTACAGAGGCGATCAGAGGAATTGGTCTCTCAGAGAAAAATACGCTATTCTCATACACACAGAACGGTTTGTGCTAGAAGCGCTCTGGAAAACTGTAGCGGATCTACACAGCTCTTTAAATTGGAGGAAGACTTTAACGCTCGATGAGCAAATTAAGGTTCAGAGGACCCGACTCAAAGAGTCAACAAGCTCAGAGAGCTAAGATTTGGTTCAAATAACCCGACTCAAAGAGTCAACAAGCTCAGAGAGCTTACGGTCCCTGTTCCAGGGGGACCTAACGATTCAAAGAATCAAACGCACAGAGTGAACAAGTAGTAGCTGCCTTAACAAGGCGTTGCTATCTCCTTAACGATCACAAGACGGCTTAAAGAGGCACGCGTCTTTTGTTGATCAAAATGGGAACTGAATTTTATTTCTTCTTTTAACCTAAAAGAACACCTTAGAACAAAGTAATTAACCTACTCGCTAACGTCCTAAATAAACCTCTCAAAAGATCTCGAAGTCAATGGTTGACAGACATCAGTCTTCAACAATCGATACTGTGCTCTAATATTAATTTATAAGGGAATCCTATTCCTTGTGTGCACCACACCTATTGTCGACTACCAGTCGACGTCAAACCCTGTTACAAAAACTAACGATAACGTGTAGTTGCTTTGATCCAAAATGCCACGTTTGGAGATTTTGCTGCTCGTCCGCTGTAACAACAGAGTAGCACTGATAAGGCAACATTGATTTGCATCACGCTTCTTTCATCTATCGTACTAATGAGCGAAATGTCCAGAAGTGTAACGGGGCAGCCCGTTACATGGAATTGTTACTTAAAGGAAAGTGACAATAAAGAATATAAAGTTGAATATGCTTTGAACAATATCACCGAAGTGGTGATATTGAAGGGTCGACCAAAGGGTCTGTTCATTGGTTGATATCTTGATGATATCAACCCACCAATCGCCGCAAGACGCGCGCAATGAGTGGTGACGAGACGTCACCATACACTCAGTTATATTATCATAATTAAGTTAAGTCAAACAGAGAGACAGTAGTTAAAAGACTTAATTATATTAATATAAAGGTTTTACTTTTACCTTACCTACCGCTTCCTCGCTTGCCTTGTGTACGTCTGTCGGTGCACGATACCCTTGCGTTAAGTTCACGTAAGGGTGTGCCCCGTTACAAGAAGTGAATGATAGCTTTCTAGGCTCAGCGGTAGATGTAACGGGGTTACACGTCGGCTGGTAGTCGACGATAGGTGTGGTGCACACAAGAGAGGGGGGTTACCCTATAAAGTAATTTTAGAACACAGTGAGTGTATCAATTGTTGAAAACTGATGTCTATCATCAATTGATTGCGAGATCTTTTAAGAGGTTATTTAGGGAAGGTTAAATACGTTGTTCTAAGGTGTTCTTTTAGGTTAATCAAAGAAACAAAAATTCAGTTCCCCTTTTGATCAGTAAGAGACACGTGCCTTACGAGGCGTCTTTGATCGATGGGAGCTAGCAATACCTGTGAAGGTAGCTACTCCTGAGCACTCTGTGCTGTGATTCTTTTGGATCGTTTGGTCCCTTAGGAACGGGGACCGTAAGCTCTCTGAGCTTGTTGACTCTCTGAGTCGGGTTCGTAGAACCAAAGTTGCTCGTAAGAGCGTAAAGTCTTCCTCTGACTTAAGGAGCTGTGTAGATCCGCTACACTTGGTAGCACTCGTAGTCAATCTACGCCTGAGTCGTTACGACTGATCCTCTGTGAGGATGGAGCAATCCACACCCCTCTCTGAGGCCCAAAAGGTCGCGCTTGATAAGCTGACCGCGGCCGTAGGCCCTGAGTACGTGGAGCTTCTCGCTGCACAAGGTCCCGATGTGCTCAACGCACGAGTAGAGACCTTCATGCAGTATGAAACGGCCCTGTTGGGCCAGGTTCAAAACCAAGTAGCGTCGGCTATGCCGACACGCTATGTGGCTATGCCACCAGAAGAGGCTAAGCCTCGTCCCCTTCGGGTGGACGTTAAATGTTACTCCGGGAAGGAGGGGGGAAACCTTACCCTCTGGATCCGTGAGATTGAGATGGCCATGGACTCTGGTCTCATCTCACTTGAGAACCAGCGGGTCTCGTTGGCTATCTCTAAGCTCGATGGTAGAGCGAGAGAGTGGGCTTTGACGTGTGGCAGTCGGTCAACTTGGCGTTTCCCACGTGGAATTCGCTTAAGTTGGACCTCTTTCTAGTTTTCTCGCCGCCTAACCAGGCATATCGCGTGCGCTCACGCTTCTTGTCTGCCCGTCAGGGTAAGAACGAGTTAACGGACTATGTCCAGGAGTTGAAAACTCTGATGGCTGCCATGAAGTCCGACCCTCTCCCTGATACCGTCTACGTGAAAGTCTTCATGGAAGGTCTTCGCACTGGCATTTCCAGGACCGAGGTCTTTCGAGTCCATCCCTCGACTTTTGAGGAGGCTGTGAGCATCGCTCAGAATGCTGAGCATAACTTTAAGTCAGCCAGACTTGGTTGGAATGGGTACAACCCAAGCTATGCGAGGGCAACCTCAGCAAGTAGCTCAGCTTACTGTAAGCCCGAACCGATGGATCTCAGCAACGCTGAAGATGAAGGTGAAGCTGAGCTTCATGTTGCCGAGCAACGACAGGAGGTGAGACGCTGTTACATGTGCGGAAGCACTAAACATCTACGTCCCACTTGTCCTTTGCGTAAGCAACGAACGACTCCTACGGGTCAAAACCCCAGCCTCAACCAGAAACTTGGTATGGCACGGGGAAACGTCGACACCCAGTAGGCGCGGGGCGGCCTACTGGGGTAGAACTGAGTTCTGTCACTCCTCTACGAGGTAGAGCAACACAGGTCGTAGCCCCACAGAGCTCCGTGCCAGCAAGCACAGAGCGTGGATACAAGCCTGGCTTGTTAGTCGCTGAGGCGACAGTTAAAGGCTTTGAGAAGCACTGGTCGATATTAATCGATTCTGGGGCGTCATGCAACTATGCTAGACGCCGTTCCCTTGAGAGAGTCAGCAATATGCTGAGGCGCTCAAAGCGCACGATGGTGATTCCATCACTGTTCGGTTAGCGACGGGTAGTCGCGTTACTTTGCCTATAGTTCCATTGAGCTTGGGCGTGAGGTTTTTGGACTTTGATAGCACAGAACGCTGTCTCGTCCTGGACTTGGATTCGAGATACGATCTCATCCTAGGCATGGCATGGCTGGAACGCCATGAACCATGGATCGATTGGAGGTCTAAGACCTTAGGCGCAACGCGCAATGTTCCTAGTGGAGTTTTGTAGAGTCATGAACCCACCTTTGCTAGGCAACAAAAGCGCTATTGGCGCGAGCCATTGACGGAAGACGTCAATGTGCTGGACATTGGTATGTCGGAGTTGATTAACTCGAATGTATATGAAATGAATGTTGAGCGGAGCTCTTCTAATATGTTTAAAAAGAGTTGTACTCCGTTGAGTGATACTCGTTGTGATAATGAGTCACTGCATGCGTCAAGCATGGTTGGCCTACGGGCGGGACATACAGGAAGTAATTCCCATGATGTCAGTGTGGTGGCACGTGAAAATACACAGAGTGAGGACGGCCGTGATGGCACCTCACTGAATGTCGGTAATGACATTGATGGCGAGAAGCCAGAGTGTTCAGGGCTAGGCCCGAATGCTGTACGTGAAGTGGTCCGTGTAAATCCACTGGGTGAAGTGTTTGAGTTACGTAACACTTCACCAGATGTCGTTCAAGACATGAGCTCTCGTCTAGAGCGTGCTAAGACAAATAGCAATCACGGGGACCCGACTGTCCCGGCCCCTAGGAGGCGTACGGTTTCTGTGAGGAAACGATTCCAGCGTAAGGTGGCCACTGTGAAGCGCCCAACGTATAAGAAGTCACGAAGTGATAATAGTAATAATACACTATATACACTTGTCAATGGGTTGACTGGCCAGATCGATGGCAATATTAGTCTTGAGACTCTTCCACCTTTGGACACTCTCTTTGAACTAGACGAAATTTCTGACGGCGAATTTAGCCAAGACTTACAGGAAGGAGAATTATCCGAGTTAGTGGTCATTCGACCAGATATTGAGTTGAACTCATCCTCGTTATTAGACGAGTTTGTCCTTGAGGACACAAAGGCGGCATTGGATGCCCGTAGTGGATCTTCGATCCTTAAGGATCCTCTTGATCCGTTCTATCCTTTGGTAAAGGAGTTTCAGGACGTGGTGTGTCACAACCCACCGTCCGTCTTACCTCCCGATAGAGGTGTACGTCATAAATTGACTTGGTTCCTGGAACTAAATACTGCGTAACACGGCAGCGGCCTTTACCGAAGGAACAGTGCGACGTCATTGACGACTTCTTTCGTGCAAAGCACGCAGCGGGCATGGTTCGTGAGAGCAAATCTCCTCATTCCACGCCCACATTTTGTGTTCGAAAGCCCAATGGAAAGTGGCGCATTGTTCATGCTTACAATAAGCTTAATGCTGCCACGATCCCGGATCAGACACCAATCCCTCGGAAAGATGTTCTTCAGAACAATATGGTGGGATGTACAATGTACAGTGCACTCGATCTAGTCGATGGTTATTACCAATTACTCATGCGTGAGAAAGGTATTCTGCTAACAGCGGTGAGTACCCCGAGCGGGGTGCTCTGGGAGTGGCTAGTTATGCCACAGGGCTTGTCAAACGGGCCAGCTACGTTCAATCGTCTTGTGACGCAACTGTTTCGGCCTCACCGAGGTTATGCACAGACCTACTTTGATGACATCTTTGTCCATAGTCGTGCTATGAACGGCCGGTCTGATGTGAATAATCACATCGACCATTTACGAGCAGTGCTCGAGTGCATGCGCACAAACAAGTTGTATGCCAACGCCTCTAAGTGCATCTTTGGTGCACAAGAGATTCCCTTTTTAGGGTGCTTCATCGGGAAGCTTGGTCTTAGAGCGGATCCCGCTAAGATAAAAGCCATAGTCGATTGGCCGGTTCCTCAGAACCAGAAGGACTTACGTAAGTGGCTTGGTCTTGCCAATTACTTACACAAGTATAGTGCAAACTATGCAGACATGGCTCGACCATTATCCAATCTCCTTAATAAGGATGTGGAATGGTGTTGGACGAACACCGAGCAGGAAGCCTTTACGGCTGTAAAAGAGAGCCTTCTTCATGCGCCAATCTTGGCTTTGCCCGATCCTGATCGGCCTTTCAGTGTCGTCTGTGACGCATCTGACTTTGCCATCGGCAGTGCTCTGTTACAAACAGATAATGATGAACGGGAACGCGTCATTGCGTTTGAGTCCAGGCAGTTGAAAGCAGCTGAAAAGAACTATCCAGTTCATGACATAGAGCTACTTGCAATGAAGTATGCTTTAGTTAAGTTCAGAGTTCATCTGCTTGGCTCTAAGCCTTTTGTGATCTTTACAGATCATGCGTCATTACGCACTGCGACCCAGTCGCCACATCTCTCTCAGCGAATGGCCCGTTGGCTCTCATTCTTTGCGGAATACAACTTCGAGGTGAAGTATAATCCGGGCAAGCAGAATGCTCTGTCCGATGCGTTGTCACGAAGGCCTGACTATGAGCTTGCTCATGTTACGACTCTGTCATCATCGGTCACAGACCTCATTCGTTCGGCATATGCCAAAGATGAACATTGTGTAGCTTTGCTACGTGCTCTGGGGAGCGAGGAATTTAACGACTCAGACATTAAAATTGTCGGCACGATTGCGTGCGAGTCTACATCGATATTCCATCGATCAAGGCCTGTTGTGCTATAGCACATATATGGAGGATACTCCCCGTATCGTTGTCCCTCATGATGAGGAATTGAAGTATCGCATCCTCTATGAGGCGCATGATACTAAGGTGAGCGGTCATTTCGGTCGAGAAAAGACATATAGTGCCGTGAGCCAATATTAATGGTGTCCCAAACTTCACAAATGGGTAAGCACATACGTGCGTACGTGCGAAACGTGTCAACGGGTGAAACTCTCAGCTCATGCGGCTGCGCCGCTCGCTAGTCTCCCTATACCCTCTGGGTGCTGGGAGTCCATCAGCATAGATTTCATGTTCGGTCTGCCGAAAGATGGGCAAGGCAATACGGTATTGTGGTCTTTGCTGACCGTTTGAGCAAGATGACTCACTTGGCGGCTGTGACGGATACCATTGATGGTGAAGGTACAGCTACGCTGTTTATCGATCGAGTGTTTCGACAACACGGCTTGCCTGTGGCAATTGTCTCTGACTGAGACCCTCGCTTCACTGGGAAGTTTTGGAAGTCCATCTTCAAGGTGCTCGGCACACGTTTGGACATGTCCACAGCGGATCATCCGCAGACAGATGGTCAAAACGAGCGAGTCAACCGCGTTATCGGTGACATCTTGCGCAGTATTTGCGCTAATACACCAAAACGTTGGAGTTCGATGCTCCCTGTTGTTGAGTTTGCGTTGAACAACGCTGTTCATGCCTCTACAGGCTTTACTCCGTTCTACGTGAACGGTCTCACAAACCCTCGCGTTCCGTTAACGCTACCACTGCGTGGTTCAGGGCTTGGTGGGGGAGAGATGGCCGATCGGCTTGCAGATATCAGCCCTGCTACTGTTCATAAACAGGTAAGCGAGTTTCTCGCAACGCGCTTGAATGTGTTACGACACGTGCGTGATGCACTGGCTGATAGTCAAGATAGACAAAAGGAGCAAGCTGATGTTAAAGGCAGAGGATGTATTGAACGTTATAAGGTCGGAGACCAAGTTCTACTCAATGCTAAAAACCTACCTACAAATGTAGTCTCTGCTGTCTTCAAGACAAAGTTGCGTCCGCGCTTCATTGGGCCGTTCACGGTCATCGCTAAGAAGGGATTGGCATACACGCTCAACCTTCCGCGCAAACTGCGCACGCACCCAGTGTTCTACGTTGGCTTGCTTAAGCTGTATCGGGACCCGTCCCATGTGAAGTCGGAGGCGCTTGCGTCTGAAAATAAGGCCTTGACGTCGACTGTTGCATCCATCCCAGGAGGTCAAGCTGACCATCCACACGGGCTAAGGCCAACTCCAACGCCTGAACACGGGCTTGCATCTCGCCGAGTTCATTCTGGGTCTTACCCAATGTCTCTCGGAGACCACTCAGCTTACGGAGCACCTTCTCATGCTCCTCCTTCGGTACCCCGACCGCCACCGACGCTGCTCGATGAGCTAGGGAACCACCAGTTCCATGTGGAGAAAATCCTTCAGCGGCGTCGTCGTCGTGGCCAATACCAATATCTGGTGAAGTGGCGAGGGTACCCGGAGTCGGAGAACTCGTGGGAGTATGAGATACCCCTTCGGCAGGATTGCCCTTACGCCGTGGATGTTTTTGAACATCGTGGCCAGGGTCGCCTTGCGAGCGAGAACGCTTCTCACCAATAGTGGTGGGAGGTGGCGTGTTGCTCCGCACCTTAGGGTCGTGACCCGTGGCTACCATTGTAGCCGGAGCATAACGCGTACGTGTACGCAACTGGCCTCTGGCCTTGAGCTTGGCATACTCGAACCGCAGCTTCCGTTCCAGACGAACTTCAGCCACATCGGCGCTGGCCCGCAGCGTTGGCACACTGCTAAGATGCCGCTTGCGGTACACTCAACGGATGAACTCATTGTCCTCCTCCTCGGGCAGTTCGCCAGCGAACAACAAGATGGGCACGCCCTTTATCGGTCGAACCGAAACACCACGAGAAAGACTCTCAAGGTGTGCAAGGTACTGACCTTGCGTGGTATAGGCTGGTTCGAGATACCTCTCAATCAGAGCCTGGCGAAAGGCGATATCTTCTGGCGACGTAGCCTCGGGGCCAATGGCCCATGTTGCAAGGCTACGGCCTTCCGTTTGACGGAGGCGTTGCTCCACGTCTGGTGTTGAGAACACGTAACCACTCCGGTTTCGAATAACCGCCTGGGTATGAGTGCGACGTAGAGCACGCTCCTCACGCTGACGGATCAGCTGCTGTTGCTCGTCGAGCGGGTTCGTAATGATGTTCTCATCTGCATATGTTGTATGATGCTGCGCCACTGGCGCGGTGATATCACCACGTTCAACGAACGGATTCGATGCTGTAAGAGGACGAGCCTCAGGTACAGCGGAGTGGGATGATATCCCGTCATCTCCATGGACACTGGTATCACTACCATAGTCCACATCCTCATCGAAGTCAAGGTAAGAGGAAAGAGTCCGAGACTCATTGGGTGGCAAAGCCATGGTGTTTCGTGTTTAGCAACCGCGAGGTTAAGCACACACACACACCGACCTCTTCGAGGAAAGAAGCCGATTGACGTTTGGTGGTAACGTCAATCTAGTGGGGGAGGGTGTAACGGGGTTACACGTCGGCTGGTAGTCGACGATAGGTGTGGTGTACACAAGAGAGGGGGGTTACCCTATAAAGTAATTTTAGAACACAGTGAGTGTATCAATTGTTGAAAACTGATGTCTGTCATCAATTGATTGCGAGATCTTTTAAGAGGTTATTTAGGGAAGGTTAAATACGTTGTTCTAAGGTGTTCTTTTAGGTTAATCAAAGAAATAAAAATTCAGTTCCCCTTTTGATCAGTAAGAGACACGTGCCTTACGAGGCGTCTTTGATCGATGGGAGCTAGCAATACCTGTGAAGGTAGCTACTCCTGAGCACTCTGTGCTGTGATTCTTTTGAATCGTTTGGTCCCTTAGGAACGGGGATCGTAAGCTCTCTGAGCTTGTTGACTCTCTGAGTCGGGTTCGTAGAACCAAAGTTGCTCGTAAGAGCGTAAAGTCTTCCTCTGACTTAAGGAGCTGTGTAGCTCCGCTACAGTAGAGGAACACCTCTAACGGCATCTGCCTCACCAATCTCCCCATGTCGTCGATCTAATGTCGTTGCTGTTGTCGCAAAGGTAAATTTATCCGTTGTCTGATCATATTAGCACAGCACAACAGCTGCAACACAACGAGTCGTTTCATCGCACACTCGCTATGGCATCTCTGTGGTTAGTTCGCCTCTCAGCGCACAGCCCATCCCAGTTGCAATATCGCTATCGTCTAATACGGGCATGAGAATTGCCAAAGCTCGTGCCATTTGCTGGATTGTGTCAATGGTCTGGAGTGGACGGCGTGTATCAAAGAGCGAGCTCCAGTGCTCGGTCGTCTATCGTTGCAAAACAAATGTCCCGCTGAAAATATACACTGAGACAGTCTTGCGGTCTTTTCATGTGCACCACACCTCTGTATGTACACAACATCAAACTACTTCTGGCCACTTTGTCTGCCAACATGGTACGCCTCCCTCTCTTCTGTCGCTGTCTCGCTCTCTCTCTCTCTCTGGCTCCCCACGCCCTCTGTGTCGAGACACTAGCTGACTCGTGCTGCACCTCATGCTCACCTGCTTTTTTTGCTGCTACTCATTCTGTTTACGTGTCAGGACAATGGCGCGCTGTTCGAGTATGAAGAAGAGGCTGTTCGCCAGCCATTTGCTGTGCAGACATGGACCTCCTATCTCAGTGCGCTGTCCGACGGTCCCATTGCTGCTCGGTATACAGTATACGAGCGTGGCCTGCATGCCCTCCCACGCAGCTACAAGCTCTGGAAAATGTACCTCGATGATATGCACGGCAACCAAGTGCGCGGACAGCGCGTAGACTCGTCTTTGTACACGCAACTCGTGTCGCTGTACGAGCGCGCACTGGCACAACTTTCTACGATGCCGAGACTGTGGCTGGACTACCTAAGGGTACTACAAGAGATGCACGTGGTCACAGCACGTCGCCACGTGTTTGACAGAGCGCTCCAGGCGCTGCCCATTACCCAGCACCATCGTCTATGGAAATTTTATCTAGCTTTTGTAAAGGACGTTGGTGTGCCACGGACGGCTGTGCGCGTGTACAAGCGGTACTTGATGTTTGAACCGTCAAAACGTGGAGAGCTCGTGGATTATCTAGTGTCGATGGAGCTTTACGAAGAAGCAAGTTTGCAGCTCGTAAAGCTTATCGAGACTGCGCAGGAGAACGAAGCAAGTGCAGACAGGACGCCGCACAGTATGTGGATGCAGTTGTGTGACATGGTGTCGCAGCATCCAACGCGCGTGGCAAAGTCGCTGGATGTCGAAGCGATCTTGCGTAGTGGAATGGCACAGTTTCGTGATGAAGCAGGGCGACTCTGGTGCTCGTTGGCGACGTATTTTGTCCGACTTGGAATGTTCGAGTCGGCGCGAGACGTGTATGAAGAAGGGATTTGCACAGTGCTAACTGTTCGTGATTTCAGTATGATCTTTGACGCTTACGTGAAGTTCATTGAGGCTATGCTTACAGCCGAGATGGATTTGGCAGCTGGAGAAGATGAAGAGGATGATGCAGACATGGATGACGATGAGATTGACCACCAAGCGCAGGTGGACCGATTGCTGAAGGTATATGAGGATGTGGCTGAACGACGACCTCTGCTGCTCAACTCGGTTCTCCTGCGACAAAACCCGCATAATGTGCGGGGATGGGAAAAACGTATCGGACTGGTCAAGTCGGACCTGTCGAAGGCCATACGCACGTACGCTGAGGCTGTGAAGACAGTCGACCCAGCCAAGTCAGGAGGACGATTGCCGACACTCTGGATCCAGTTTGCGAAGTTCTATGATGAGCACGGAGATCTGAGCAATGCGCGTGTGATCTTTGAAAAAGCCGTTCGTGTGGAATGGCGCAATCCACAAGAGCTCGCAGCTGTGTACTGTGAGTGGGTGGAACTAGAGCTCCGACATGAAAATTTCGATACAGCACTTGAGCTTGTGCGCAACGCGTGTGCCGTTCCAGCCTCGCGAACCATTCGCTTGCGTAAGCAACAGACACTGACCGCAAAAGACAATGTGCATCTTAGTGTGAAATTGTGGACGCTGCGCTTAGACATGGAAGAGAGTCTCGGTGATCTCGAGTCGACTCGTGCTGCATACGACGCTGTGTTTGAGCTCAGAATCATTACACCTCAGATGGTGCTCAACTTTGCGGCATATTTGGAGGAAAACAAGTACTTTGAGGAGTCGTTTCGCGTGTACGAGCGCGGTTTGGCAGTTTTCCCGAAGTTTCCGCATGCCGGGGTTCTGTGGGAGGCTTACCTGACCAAGTTTGTTGAACGATACGCTGGTGCCAAGATAGAGCGTGCTCGTGATTTGTACGAGCAAGCCATCTCTGCCGCCCCGGCCAAGTCTGCGTATCGATTCTACGACAAGTTTGCCGATTTTGAGGAGAAGTTCGGTATGCTGCGCAATGTGATGACAATTTATGAGCGCGCGTCCGACGCTGTGCCTGATGACGACAAGCTTGCGCTGTATGATAAGTACATCAAGAAGGCCCAAAAGTTTTTTGGCGTGGCGAAGGTGCGAGATGTTTACAAAAGTGGTATCGCAAAGCTACCGGACAAGTGCGTGCCGCATTTATGTCTGAGATTTGCACAGATGGAAGCAAAATTGGGTGAATTCGACCGTGCGCGGGCTATTTACGCCCATGCGTCGCAATTCTGCGATCCGCGACTACACGAGACGTCTTTTTGGAAAGTGTGGCATGAGTTCGAAGTATCGCACGGCTCGGAGCACACGTTTCTTGAAATGCTGCGCATCAAACGTTCTGTCGTGGCCCAGTACTCCCAAGTTAACTACATTGCGTCTGACGTTCCTGCTCAGGATGGAAAGACGTCGAAGATTGCAGGGATGGTTGCAGCTTCGACACCAGCGCCTGCCATACCTGACGACGCTATGGCTGCGCTGGAAGCACAACTTGATGCGTCATCGACTGACGAAGCGGACGCTGCGAAGAAAAGGAAGGGAGAGGTCCTGGAATCTGACACTGAGCGGAATGTGCGCCAGAAGCAGATTGTGGAGGTCGCAAATGAAGAAGAGATTGAGTTGGATGACGACGAGAGTGACGATGGAGGTCACACAGAAAGCGTAGTAGACGGATCCAGCATCGAAGAGCGAGAGCTCCCGTCAACGTTGTTCAGTAGCAGTGTCAAAGCTTAGATGGCATCCTCTACGTGGTATGTGACTTCGGTCACTGCGATGCGCATCGTCCAAAAGAATGGTTTGATTCGTCAAAGGCGATCGAGTTTGGCCAACTAGACACAGCTCATTATCGCAGGTTCATTAGTCAATGGGTTTCCAAACACATCGTCTCGTTCGACTAAATGTTGACGCTACGTCTCCCTTGCTGGACAGCAAGGGGTAAGCGTGACAGAATCTACAACGCAACCAAACGAGCATATTGGTGGGGCTAACGCTCGTTTATCACATTGGGCAATTTGACCTTTGCCAGAGACTTTTGTATTTTTCACTACCCCAATCCTACAAACGTCGCTGCTCATAGCCACGTTGGCCAGGTCATTTTAAACGATCTACCGACCACATCAGTCTTTAGGTTCTCACTGGCGTTGGCATCCCAAGGGCATTGTAGGACATCACCATATTTTACCGTCATTAATATCGTGTCGTCATTCTGACATATTTGCTTTGGATATTAAGACGTGCACCAGATAATCACGAGAAAAACATAAAAATTTCATTGAAGTAACATTTTAGAAAGACTTGGAAATAAAAAACAAAATTTCATTGAAGTAACATTTTAGAAAGACTTGGAAATAAATAAAAAGACGTGCACCAGATAATCACGAGAAAAACATAAAAATTTCATTGAAGTAACATTTTAGAAAGACTTGGAAATAAAAAACAAATAAAAAGTATTGTGTAGTAAATATAAATATGATTTTGGCATGATTATATAAAACTAAAAAGCAGCGCAGAGCATAATATTGTAGTACAAATTGATTGTATACACAATATAATTACAAACCAATTCAATCAAGAAATATAAAAGCATCGAAGAATAAGAAATTGTACAAATGCACGACAAGATGGGAAAATAAAATAAGGCAAGTATATGAAAAAAATTCTACAGGTATGACTACTGTACAGTCGTCCATCGATGTAGCGGACCCAAATGTGCAACGTGTTCGCCTCGTTCCTATTATAAAACCCTCTTATATGGAAGGTCAATCTGAACCCATTCTGACAAATGCATCCATAGTACACTGAGTCTTTCGCATCGAACACTGCTTTCTAACGTGCTCAGTGATACTTGATATCTCATTGGTCAATCCGTCACTGTCGTGCTGTAGCAGAAGAAAGGATGACAGACGGAGACAACATTCTAGAGCCTCGTATGGCCCAATCTTCACCTCATCGGCACTGTCACTATCACTGTCGTTTTCAACTGCCCCACGCTCTATCGTGTCTGAGTCGCACTCGATCGACTTGTCGTCATGCGCACCGATGTCGTTGATACTGACGCCTCATCCAAGCCCTCCATGAGCTTGATCAGCTGGTCCTCAACAGATCAACCAATGCGTTTGTTGTAGTCACGTATTTGGTAGATATCGGTCATTGTCGCCGCCTCCACGATATCACACTTGATCCAGCTCTTACATGTTACTTGCTCGGGAACCTCCTCCCAGATCGATATAGCGCAGCGCACAGCCTTTACGAGGTATCCAATGATATTGATTATGGTGTAGATTGGATCCAGTAGCCATAGAACAAATCTATTTTGATACCGCGATTTAAATGACCGAGTAATTCCTATCAGAAGGTAAACACGTGAGAATTGCTGGTAAAGAGACCATACATCCAAACTTACCTGTGTCTAGCGGTTGCAAATGTGCTGTCATGTTTGACGGCAGAAACGACATCTTGACGTTGTTGCATTCAGGGGCGGCATAGTGACACGATGCGTTGTCCAGCAGAAGAAGCGCTCGCCTCCCGTGCATCTTGGCATCGAAGTGCTGGATATACATAGCAAATTTTGACCTTTTCTGCCACGCAGTCTGGTCGTTGAGTAGATAAACTTCATTTGCTTGGTGTTGGCGTTGCAAAATGCTCGTGGTCTCTGCGGATTACCTGTGACAACGATATCCATATTCTACGTGCTGGTCATATTGCAGCACATTGCAACTGTGATACGATCCATTTCAGACTGCTTTTCGTTGCGCTTGACCGTTGCCACCGTCTTGTTTGGAAGTAGGAGATAAAAGGGAGCTGATCGTCCAAATTGAATACATTCCGTGGTAGATATTGGCCAATCATCTCTTTAAACTCCATTCGATTCACTGCCCGTGGAGCGAGATCCACTGGTTTCGTCCTATCCTTGAAGCACATGCTTCTGGATGCCGTGACGAGTCTTGAAATTCGTGCAGCCACCCATATATAAGCCGCAGGTCTTTCTCGCTTATTCCTTGAGCGGCTCGGATTGAGCGACCTTCTTCTGGTATTAGTTAGTCTGTGAGAATTGATTTGCCGCCATTGAGACGATAGTATGAGATGAACGCAGCCTCAAACGCTGATAACAGCGCATTTCGATTGCGCTTTCTGCACGTGGCAAGGAACGATTTGTCTAGTGCCTGTAGAATCCTTTCTGCTTCCGTTGTGTAGACATGAAGGCCGAGCCTCTCTCTGAAACAGTCTTGTATTTGAGACAACTTGATGCCTGGTGTGCGTGTGATGTGCACCTGCACCTGACGCTTTTGATTTATCGTGAGAACCGTTCGCTTTGTCGAGATGTATGAGGTGTAACGGAAGCAAATGTGCAATACGGCAGGCAATACAAGATATGGAAAGTTCATTTGAGAGGGGAAACTGGTGGTTGGTGCGCGCTTTTTGGTGTTTCTTAAGTTTATTACCATACAAAACTCAAGTGACGCAGCTTGGCGCAGGATACGGGGTTCCTCAAACAGGAATTTCGCCTTCGATAAGGAATCTTTCATAGAAGGACGACTGTATGTTATGCGACCGAATGTACACATGATTGCGATCATTCATGTGTATCCACGTTTATCTGCTTCATCCCCTCTCGTATTCCATTTCTTGAAAACTGCTTCTTCTAGATCTTCAACAGCTGTATAGCACGAAGAAAAAGGTGTGTCGACGCTTCATGCGTAGCTATAGAGTTATTTATCGCTCGGTATAATCTTATGTTGCTTTTCGCTCTACTATCCAGCATTTATGGCCCAACACAATTTTAGCGTGTAGCTGTCATCTTGGCCGAGCTCAATAATTCGGGTGAGACGGAGCCGTATTCCACTGGCGCGTACACAATGCTAAGTAAGATGCTGAAGTTAGGACGTGAGGTAACATGAGATGACGTAGAGACAAATAATATTGAAGGAGACAACAGTGGAGATCTGATGAACATGTGCTCATGCTTGCGAACACGCAAAATTAGTTGCACCATAACAAACAACCGATTCTACTGGAATATTTTGGTCGTCACAAGTAAGTACTTGCTCATTGTAGTAATTAATGCCGGTGCTGATGTGTAAATTGTGGTATAGATGCTGTAAATTGTATTCAGTAGTCGCCAATCGTACTGTAATATACCTACCTACCGCCTACAGTAATGTATGAATGTTGTAAAGGTAGACGCACTATTTCTTCTTAAGTATAGGACATGAGGCTTATAAGAGATGCAGCTCGGTCCACTTGGTCCACTCCGGACATGAGATTCTTCATGTACTGCTACATGATTACGCCATACATTCTCAATGAAGTCGTTTTGCACGCGGTACATTTTAGTACGAGGCTCGCATCGTGGAGTTCTTCTAACATGTGGCAAAGGTACCGGCGTGTCAGCAACATCCATGTTGTAAATCTGTCTGATCAACTGAGACAAAGACGAATCCTGCACCTTCCAAATCCTCGAAAATGCTCTTTTCGTAAATTTGCTACGAGACTTCTAGAGTTATTGGGCATGATGCCGATAAGTAAGCATGCGATTAATTCATATTTGAATGGTCACTTCACAAGTATACATTAGTGGCGCATTTGTTATGTTGACTTTAAATCGTTGTGATTTTTTGCATTTTATTTTTTGTATTTTGTCCTAGTTTTATACGCATCTCGCACATTTTTTACATGCAGCTTTCCGGTTGCTGACGCGCTTTTGACTTGCTTGCCAATCGTCGCTATGACTTCAAGACCAAGCGACGAATGTTAGTATCGCAAGACAACCACATGAGCAAATTTGCGACAACCACATGAGGTAATTTGCTGATAAATAAGTAGAGCACATAACCAAGTAGAATAACAACGGAGGACGGGTTTCCCTTGTTTTTCTCTCCGAGTTGTGGCAAAAACCAAATTAGCATATTTAAACCGATTTGGTTTAAGTACAAAAATCAATCATTCACAATTATTCAGTGCATTTTATCCTTTGCAAAATCAGTGCATTTTGCGCTCGTATTGGATGCTCCAGCCGTCCAACGTCACCCGCTGTTTTTACAATAGAAATAGGGGTAGGAGTGTCCCACTCATATTTCCACACGATCATTATTTCTCATACTGGAGAAGCGCCTCAGGGGTTGAGACACGACACTTCTACTCGCACGCTCACACTCACACGTAGCGACGAAGAGCTCAGTCGTCGACACACACACACACACACTGCGTCGTCTGCGAAGCGGTTGACGAGGAGAGTCCTCACACGCAAATCAGAGTGCGACTGAAGGAGCGGCAGAGGTACGCGAGCGAACGCTGAGCATTTTCCGCCTACCGTTTCTACTTGCGATAGTATCAGAATAAAGAGACCTGACGTGTTCATTGGCTGCATTGCGATTCCTTGGCCAGAGTCGGGTGATATTACATTTGACAGTTGCAGTAAAGCTCTCTCGCAGTGATCACGATGGCAAGCAAGCGGGACAGCGATTTGTACGTGACTGTGTCGAGAGACACATGTCGAGACAGCAGCGGGTATGACGACGTGGCCAAGAGGTCGAGCGCGTCACGTGCAAAGCACGAGCAAAGGGGCGATACTGAGTCCACGAACGTGCTGTGCTCGAGCCCGAAGGAGGTCGTGTCGCCGACGTCGTCCAGTAGCAACGGCTCTAGTGTCGAGCTGAGTGCAGAAGCAGAGTACGACGCGGGACATGAGGCCGGAGACAGAAAAGCGCTCGCGGCGATTGTGCCCACGTCAGCTACAGCGACCGAAACCGACTCGGACGTAGAAGAAGGGCGTAGTGATTTCGATAAGGAGAAGGAGCGTGTGGCTCAACGTTCGGAGCACGTGGGGGATCAACGAGGTGTCGATGACGCCAATAGGGAAGAGATGAAGAGTGAAGAGTGCAACGAGCTGCAATGTCCTGGCTCAGCGACAAAGAAACTTCAGGAACGGTTTGACCTGGCGACGGCACTGGACTTTGAAACGGACACGAATGAAGCGATGGACATTGATCCGCCGAGTGTCACTCGGCAGACATCGAGTAGTTTTTCAGATCTGGGCGACTTTGATGATTATCCGTTCACGGACGCGATAGCAATACCAAGCAATGGAGGTACGGGCAGTGTGGAGAGCGGCAGCAATGCCGGCACCCCCAATACATTTTACTCGGTTTACGACAATGAGGCATTTCGCTTCACACATGCAAGTGTGAGCCACTGCGGCTATGGCAGCTACGATGCGATCAGTAAGATTTCTGGCTCATACTCGAATAGTCCAGCGAGAAGCGTGCGAAGTGCAAATTCACCATCAATGCTGCGTCTGGAGAATTGTGGCTACAATGGCGGTAGTATCACGCCGACGTTCCAGTTGACACAGCCTGCAGATGAGTCGCATGCACTGATTGGCGATATCTACCCAGTTGCTGGGGAGATAGTGCGTCTGCAAGTCGACAATGCAGCATACATCATATTTTACAAGAGCGAAGATAGCGGCGAAGAGCAGAGCATGAAACATGACATGCTTGCCATGTCCTCCTCGTCCGACGACGACGGCGATGTGACTGAGTGGGGCGAGGACGCAGGTGGACGAGTCGCCCCGCCTCGTTCGTACGCGTCGCTAGGTGCTGCTGGTCACAAGGTGCAAACGGACAACTGTTTTACGCGGGACTACCATCACCCGACCCGGTCTTTGGGGAGAGGCCTGTTTCGTGCTTCCACGAGCGTCGGCAATGGTTTTCTAAAAGGCGCAGCTGGTCTGGTGAACAAGACGTATCAAGGCGGAGCAAACGGTGGCGTATTTGGCTTTGCGAAAGGTCTAGGCATGGGCATGTTGGGCCTGGGTACACACACAGTAAAAGGCGCATTTCGTGGAGTAGGGCAAGTGACGCATTTGGTTGGTGAAATGGTGCTGGGGACAGCGCCGCATTTTAGTATTGATGGGACGCTGGTGCTGACGAATTACCGTATCATTTGGCAAGCGCTTAGCACAAAAGATGCGATGGAAATTCGTTTGGCATCGATTTTGTCTGCGGAAAGCTCGACGACAGCGCCCCATATTGCGAATATCGAAGGCAAACACCTCCTTCGCGCTTCATTGGCATTCCAAGACGAGACTACGTGCTCAGACTTCTTGAGCTGCATTTGGGAGCTCTACTCGATGGGTGTATCGCCGCCCCACTATCTGTTTGCTCACGTGCACTACCAGGCACTGCGACATAAGGAACAGGCGAAGACGCCGAGCAAAACAGGGATCAAGACGCCGACCGACTCGCTCTACGATGCAGAGAAAGACTACCGACGGCTGAAGCTGCTGGACGAAGACAGCTGGATGCGGTTGTATGATAACTCGGACTATATCATGTTTCCGTCATACCCAGACACGTTTGTGGTTCCATCGGTGTTGGATGACGACGACCTGCGTGAGCTGAGCACGTATCGAAGCGCCAGTCGCATTCCTGCGGTAGTATGGCGTCATCCGCACACGCGGGCGCTCGTGTGCCGGTGTGCCCAGCCTTGTACAGGGTTGAGTGGATATATCGTGGAAGCCGATCGAAAGTTGGTGCTAGCGCTGCAACGTGCAACGAGTGTGCACGGCGATGCAAAGTTTCATTTTTTCGACGCACGAAGCCAAATGGCGGCAGCAGCGAACTCCGCGCAAGGCAAGGGCACCGAAGACCCACGAAACTATCCGAACACCGAGCTCCATTTTTGTGACATTGCGAACATTCATGCTGTGCGCTCATCGTATGCATCGCTAGCATCGGTGTGCCAGCCTGGACAAGAGCGTGAGAGCACTGGATGGTTATTTCAGCTGCGAAACACGTTTTGGTTTTTGCACTTGTCCAGTATTCTCTCCACGTCGCAGGAAATCTGCCGCTGTCTTTGCCAGAGCGAGTCTGTGATGATCCACTGCAGTGACGGATGGGACCGTACTCCACAATTGACGGCCATGGTACAGCTCCTGCTCGATCCGTACTACCGGACAGTTGCTGGGCTGATGCAGCTGATTGAAAAGGAGTGGTGCTCTTTTGGGCACCTTTTTCGGTTCAGGTACTCCCAAGGCGAAGGACCCGGCCACCAGGAGCTCGAGGAACAGTCTCCTGTGTTTATCCAGTGGCTGGATGCATTGTGGCAGGTTTGGCGCCAACAGCCATGGGCTTTTGAGTTTAGCGAGTCCCTTCTCGCAGTACTTTACGAACACGTTTTCTCTGGTCTCTACGGCAACTTTTTCTACAACAACCAGCGACAACGAAAGCACGAAGAGGCGATTGCACCGACGTGGTCGCTGTGGTACGTCTTGCTGGGGCACATGGACAAGTATCTGAATGCGGAATACGACAGCGCGAAGAACTTTAACAGCATCGGGTTGATGCTTCCATTTTCATCTGAGGAGAATGATTTGGTGATGTGGGAAAACCACTTTGTTTATGCTGACCCTGTCTGCCGGAAGTACGAGTGAGGCCGACGTCAGCACAAGCAATGCCGTGTCGAACATGCTACGGAAGTGCATTCGTGCCCATTTGCAGGCCGGACTAGTTTGCGTACAAGTATGGACTGCATTTGTCCTGCCTGTTGGATATGTGAGTGTTCTCAAGCAAGCATCATGTCGAGAAATTCGAGAACTGGAAACCCGAGCTTGTCTTCCAAAAGGTGCTTGTCACTGCAGAGCATTGGTTATGGACTGGTCGTGCTAGAAAGCTAGTACATGTGGCGTACATGAATTCCGTCGGAGAGCCATGCTGGTGTCGAGATGGATGCGATGAAGTCTGGCGAAGTTGATGCACGTCACTGGCTTTTGTCACGCTGGCAGAGACAGCGCTGTTTTGTTGTAGTGCTGGCAAATATAATTAGGTAGAGTAGGTCACAGTAGATTTAGCAACGTAGGTAAGACAGGAGGAGCTGTTAGTGTGCGAAACATAGCAATACAAGACCTGGCTGCGGTACAGCTGCCGATGAGCGATCGACTTGGGGTCCCCGTGGATGTAGCTGCTGGCCAGTGCTGTTTGGTCGGTCGCGGCTGTTGCTGACCTGACGAAGCACAGACTCATGGAAAGTTTGACTCGGCTGCTGGACATCGTCAGTGATATGCACAGGCAACAGCTGAAACTGTGGTGCATCGGGCTCATGGTCGCTGCCAGAGCTGTCGCCTGGCTGGCTCGAAGCTGCTGTGCTCAACACGACATACTCCAAAGTCAGTGTCAACTGCGGTGATCGAAACAACTCGACAGCGTACCCGGTACTTCCGGTACGTCTCTTTCGCGCTCTTTCTCCCATTGAACAATGTCTGCGGCGGCGAGTAGCTCTTGTGAAAAAGAGATGACTGTAGGCGGCCGATTGTCAACTGCCGGTGACTCGCGTCGATGATGAGAGCTCTGATACGTGTCGCCACACTCTTCGTCAGGAGCTATTTGAGTCGCAGGTAGCTGCTGCTGCTGCTCAAGTGCTGCTTCAGCCATGTGCTCGTTTTCCCACTGGACAATCTCGGCAGCCGCCTCGAGATCGTCCCAGAACGACTCTGGTCGAGCGTGTTTCGTCTCATCAACTGAGCCTGTCCGAGCGCATCTCTCTTCAATGACAACGCACTGCGTCGGAGCTTTTGGATGCCCAGCAGGTCGACTGGAGCCCAGTCTCGAGACCTGTCCTGGCACCAGATGCTGCTGCTCTTGTTTCGGGGCAGTCGCTTGACGCATCTGACGAAGTCCCTCGTCAAAAGGACGGGATGGTTCGATCACAGCTGGAGACGGATGCACATGCGGTCGAGCAGCTTGCTGGACCCGCCGACGTCTTGCCAGTGCTTCTTGCCTTCTCGTCTCAATGAGCTGTTGCTGCTCCTTTGTCAGCTTCACCGGTGAGTCGAGAGCTACGACCGCTGTGCTTTCTGGTCTGCAGTCCCGCGTTCCAGACCCTGCGGTGGTTTGATGCGCTGCAGGCGCAGGCAAAGGTCGACGTGCACTTGTCGCTGGGCCCGACGGCAGGTACCCGTTCTTGATGAGGATCTCGTGCGCAATCTCCAGCGGCGTCTTCTTGGGCCCGTCCAGCGTCGCCACGTCTGGAACCGCACGAACACACACTCGAGCGACTATGAGTGTCCGTGCAAACGTGTACAAAGGGGACAACAAGTGAGCGACGAGACGTACACGTCTTGGCCTTTGTCACGATCTTCTTGCCGTACAGCCGCTCAATCTGCAAGACCACGGGACAAGTGGTAAGGGTCAACACGTGCGTCTATTGAAAAGGGAGTTGCCCTGCGATCGTCTCCTCTGGACCTCGTTCCACCGGCCCGCCTTTGCCAGCTCCCGCACGTGCTTCCGCTTGGCAGCGACCGTCAGCTTCTTCTTCTTCGCTGCTGCTGCTGCTGCCGTCGCTGTCGGCTTCTTCGTGGCTCCTTCCGGCCCATGGACAGCTCGTTTCCGTCGTGGCGCGCCCTTTGCGGTCGTCATGGCCAATTCCGCACTGACGGCAGTCAAGTTGAAGTGGCCCTTTTTTCGCACACGTTGAAGTGCGTGGTGAGATGGCTACATTTTGACTGGCGACAATCGGTTCGTGCTACGCGGCTGTAGGTGCCGGCAGCAACTCGTCGCTCCAGAAGCCCCAGCAGTTGCCCACACAAGTGGCCAGCCCACAGGTCCGACAGTGGATGGGGCGCGGATCGAGCGCCCAGACGGCCGCTGCAGCGTCCGGGTCGGTATCAATCGCCTCCACGCGCGCCTTGATTTTGTTCAGCTGATTGCGGATCGAGCGCCGTTTGTTCTTGCTACTGCTCGTGTCCGCAAGGAGTGCTGCAAGGATTGCGTCCAGAGCCTTCTGCTGCTCTAGTAGCTCAGAGCGCGGCACGTACTGCAGGAACGTGACGTAACAGTGCTTGAGGTACTGGTGGTCCGTGCAGTGCACCTCACCATGACGAGCGTCGAAGCAGCTGTCGCACACGAGCACGAGGTCCCGACACACAGTGCACACCTTCCGTCCGCTGAATTCGTCGTACGGCGTCTGGCACTCAATGCACTTCCCGACAACTTCGTTGCAATTCTGTGCTGCCATGAGAACCCTATTGCGCACAATCACAACACGTTCCAGACATGAGCAATCACCAGTAGCCCCACAGCCACAGCCATCACGTGACGCACCGCTTGTCGAACACAAAGTTTTTGCCCCGAAAGAACCCGCCGTCTTGATACGTCTCGAGATACTTGTGAATGCCGCCTTTGAGGTGGTGTACGTCAGTGACGCCTCGACTACGTAAGAAGTTGGACGCCTTCTCACACCGGATCCCACCCGTGCAGTACATGAGCACCTTCTTGTCTTTCATCTCGTCCACTCGGTTCTGCAGAAACGCGTAGTACTCGGAAAAGTTCTTCACTTTCGGGTCCACAGCGTTCTCAAAGTGGCCCACGAGAAACTCCTTGTGGGCCCGAACGTCCAGCACCACTGTGTCCTGCTTCTCCTTGTCTGCCTCTTGCAGTGCCGCGTGGAACTCCTGTGGCGTCAAGTACCCGCGGTCTCGATCCGATGCGGACATATCGGGCCGAGCGACGATGCCGCCAGTCGACACGATCTCCTTGACGTGCTTGACGAGGAGCCCTGCAAACGGCGGCTGCTCGTTCCAATAGAGACTGTGCTTGAAGTCCTCTGTGCGCATCGACAGAACGTCGTGCGTGCACAAGAAAGCAATGTACTCGTCGATAGCTGCACGCGTCGGACTCGAGAGCGTGGCGTTGATCCCCTCGACGCTGATGAGGATACGACCGACGAGTCCCAGACGCTTGCACAGCTGCTCCTGTTCCTGCTTGAGCTCGAGTGGACGCTCTACTTCGACGTACTTGTAAAAGAGGATCACGGCCTGACTGGCGCGCTCGGAAGTCGTCATCGCCATCGTCGAGGTCGTTGTTATTGTACCCATCTTGATGTGGATGGCTGAAAACAAGTCGCACGTTGCAGTGCGTACTGCCTGTGAAAACCGATACCGACGCACCGCTCGCCATGGTCGCCGACCACATGTCGCTGATGTTGTAGGGCATTTTGCCTGTGAAAACGGATACAGACGTGTCGCGCACAGTGCTGGCCAATGACATGCGTTGAAGACGCGAAGAGCTCTTTTGCAATGGCGACAACGGCAGGCGACGCTACGCTGGCGCCGCACGAGGAGCCAGCGACGAAGACGCCGAGTTCGGGTGCGCGCAATGCGGACACGACGAAGAAGAGGCTCTTGCCGATGGAGCTGCGGGTACGCGATCATGTGCAGAGTGATTCGACTGCTGAAAGATCACTCGGACTGACAACAACAACAACAACAACAACACTGGCACTTGTTTCTAGAAACAACGTCGGGCGGCAAAGCTGCAAGTCATAGACGAGCAAAAGACGCGGATGCATGTGGACTCACTTCAGACTGCAACACGATCTACGAAGTGGGTCATTACATCTGTATGAAGTCGATGCGTCTGTTGGTGGCATGTAGCTAATCTGCTAGTACAGTGACAGCTTGACGCCAGCAAAGAAAGCGCGAGCAGAAGCAGAAAGTGGCTCGGACGTGCACGTCGATAGTGCAACGTCGATAGCAGCGGCGTCTGTGGAGTTGCCGTCGGCGGCAGCAAATACGTCGTGTCGGTCGACTTGTGCAGAGAAGAAGGCGTCGCGTTTAGATTCGCTGTATGCGTCTTCGTTCGTGGGAAGAAAGAGTCGACAGCTTCGTCCTGGCGCGAGTGTCCCGCACTTCTTCCATGTAAGTGGGGATCGAAGCGTGTTGAATGGCTGTGCAACTCACTGTGTTGTGCGAGTAGCAGGTTGCCGATTTGCCGCGAGACGTCGTGCCGAAAACGAAAGTGTCCATTCTTACTGCGTTCCCTTATCCATTTGCCCGCGTCAAGTGAGTAGCCGGCGGTGCCTGCATTTTAATACACGCAGTGTAAGCTGACAAGCGTACGTGGCGTGTACCAGTTCGCAGCTCAAGAAACGAGCACTGGAACGATTTGTCACCGGCCGTGCAAACAGTGCCGCGCCATCTGCTTCTCATCCCAGCAACGTCATGCGATGGCAGCAGGCACTGCATTACTTCGCACATCCTGCAGATGCATTGCCGACGTATATGCTCCTTCGCCGTGCCAGTGGTGCGAGCTCACCTGATCTATTACCACGAGGGCTCAACGGCAAGCGCCAACAAGAAGAGACGACCTTCTTTGCCGCGCGTTGGAACACATGGCAGGAAGCATTCCGTGACGTTTACATGAACTTCCGGCGGCAGGAACGCCGTGCGTCTCACGACTGCTCATTCTATCTCCGCTCGAGCGACTTTGTGGTTTATTTCCAGCACGAGCGCAGCAGGGAGGGAGCAACGAATGGTGACGAGGGTACACCGTCGATCATTAGCTTGTGCCGGCAGCATGGCGCGGAAGACGTATCCATCGGGAACGAGGCAGGAACACAGCGCACCAAGAAGAACCTCTGCGCAGTCATGTCTCGGTCAAGTGGCAGACTTCGCAAGGTCTTGCACCATCTGAACGTTGCGTATACCATGCCATACGCCAATGCGACCGAGACGCAGCGCGAGGTGGGCGAGTTTCACATGTTGGCCGAAGAGCACGCAGCAAATTGCTCCCGCAGCACACGAGACAGTGAAGACACGACTGTTGCGCCCATAACTCGCGCGACAGCTGTCGAGACAGTGCGTGGTGCCGACTCACTCCTGCTTTTCCACGGACACGATGCTGTCCACGGACTCTACGAGTTCCTCATCAACCAAGCGCGTACGTGACGATCTGACCTTTGTGTTGCACGTCCGTCGAATGGTATCGCGTGTCTAATGCTCGCGACGTTCCCATTGCTGTACAAGCCATGCCAAGCCAAGACGTCCCGGAGCTGTACGCGTTGCACCCGTTTGTCCACGCATCGATCCAGAGCTTGCAGGTGACATCGTATGGTCCAGTTGGCCGCGCATCGAACAGCTCGTCGTCTTGCAAAGACCAGTCGTCAAGCCCGTCGACACTCTTCCGGACTGAGGTGTCAGGCTTCTGCTTCCCGTCGAGCATTGCACAGCTGCTCACTGTGCTGAAAGACGAGTGGGAAGCAACGCAGCCGCTTTGCGACCCGGTGGTATCACACGCGGACGCAGGGCCCGAGCGTGGAACGTCAGCAGCGATGCAAATTGCGCTGCGCACGTACATGGAGGCGGTCGGGGGCACCGAGCGACTGAACGCTGTCCAGCTGACACGAGAGCAGGTGGCAACAACGCACGACCGACAACAACACGGGCGTGAACAGCAGCAACGCGAGCTCGAGTTTTCCAAGCGGCGCCTCGAGGCAGTCACTCTGAAGACAATGGAAAGCCGCTACGACCTCGAGACGAGTGCTCGCGCGATCGTTGCGAGGCGTTGGGACGCATAAGCGTGAGGAGGGGGAGGGGGGCGGCTCGCGCGTGCTGTGGCTGTGGTAGACAGTCAGTGGTGTCCCACGCCCACTGCAGCAGAGGATGGGCCGTCAACATGGAGCTCTCGCACGCTGGCGACCACCCACTTGATCTTCTCCAATCGCGAGCGGCCGACCACTGCCGTCTGGACACGAGCAATGTGCTGTCGCGCGTCGGGCGCAACAATCGGACGTCGCGCGTCGCGCCGTTCCGTTCCGTCGTGCAAAGCCTTTTCGCGGGCGCGAACCCCACGCGAACAGTATCTGCAGCAGCCGCACGTGCGGAGCGGTTTTTGTGTGGCTCGTCGGCCACAGACTCGTCGGCTCTGCGTGTGGTGGTGGAGCACGGACGGCCAGTAGAGGCCTTTGCGTTCCTCGGCCGGGAACGCTGTGTTGCCGTTCCCCGCCGGCGCGAGAGCGCGGACGCCGATCTGTATCCCTACTCGCGTTGTTGCATCGGCCGCCGTCCCCCGCTCCTTGGGGAGAGCAGCAGCAGCAGCAGGAACAGACGGGGCGGGGCTTTCGGTCGCAGCACGTCGCAGACGCTCTTGAAGAAGGGGACAGCTGTCGTGCCGAGTTGCCGCCGCGTCTGCTCTCGACGACGACGGATCTGTCGGTCCCTTTTTTTTCCACTGCGCTCACGGACCCCATGTCGGTCGCTTTCGTGGCGGTGGAAGCCCAACGTTCGCGAAAGACCATTTGTGGCACAACATGTGGGGGGGGACGTCAAGACCGAGACACAAATCAGGTCGTTGTCGCTGTCGTTGTCGCTGTCGTTGTCGTGGGTCTCCTGTACAACTCTCTACTCTCCCTCTTGCTCCTGCTCCTCCTCTTTGTGCGACTGCAAGTGGCACGCCTTGCTCCATAAACGACGGAATAAGATTCCACGTCGCCCCCTTTGCTCGTGTGTGAGCCCGCACGTACGTCCTGTTGCGAGCGCCAGTCCATCGTTGGTCTTCAACGACACTGCTCCACAGTAGTGGACTACGAGTATTACTTGCTACACACGTAGGGCCCGCCCGAGTCAAAAAGCCGTGAGAGAAGACGATGTCGCTCATCCCGCACCGAAAAAAAAACCAGCACACCCTGTGCGGCGCAGGCTCTTCCGTGCGCTGACCCACTGGTTTCAGCGCAGTTGATTCCTGGCGACGATCGATAAAGTGGGCGACTCCGTGCAGCTGCGCACTTGCGCGTCCTCTGTTTTTGCAAACGGGCAGAGAGCTTCTTACCATGAAAGATGTTGAGCACTTCAAGTGCTCTACAGAGGCGCACGAAACGGTTCGGACTTCCTTTTTTTCCGCACAGAGACTGAACCCGACGGCTACCCGAGTGCCACCATCTGACGCGCGCCGTCGGCTGCGACGGATTCCGAGCACGGACGTCTCGACAGGCAGATAGAGCTGCTCACCAAATTAGCAGCGGACAGCAGGTCGATAGAAAAAGGCCGCGAATCGCAAAGAAGTCGCCCATCGAAAGCACGCGACGCGCTCTCTCATCTGTCTGTGTGGCTCGTGTCGTGTGGGGTGGGGTGGAAGGCGCCCGGACGTAGCAAAGCCGCCTGGTCTTCGTCGCTGCAGTGTATCCCTTCCAAGCAGACGACGCCCTCGTGATGGTTACGGCCCCATCCAGTGCCTCGATCCCTCAGCCTCTCGCTTCCGCCTGCTCGGTCGCCTCCTTTTGTTCACTGCAGCAACCACTGCTGTCGTCGGTCCACCTTTTGGATCCTTTTCTTCCCTTCTGGCACACCAGACGCGGCAGGTTTTGGCCAGAAAGGGCGACGGCGGCTACGGTTGCGGTTGCTGTCCGACGGCTGCGAACGCACTGCCGCCGTGTTCCGCCGGCAACAACAACAACAACAACAACAACAACGGCATCGACGATCGATCGATCGATCGAGTGATGATGGCGACAGCTGTCCACGGGTCGAGCAGCTTCAAGCTCTGCTCTACACTCGAGTGTTGTAAGTCGCGCCGTTTCACGGCATCAACTGGTCTCCCAATCGCACGCGCAGGAAGCACGTGCGCTCGCGCGCCAAGTCGACGTAAAGCCCTCCAACGCGCACGAGGGCGTGCGCGAGCACGCGCGAAGAGCCACACGGGCCATCGCGCTGTCGGTAGCGATGCGGTGCGCACAAAGAGCACCGGTCACAGACAGCAGCTGCCTGTCTGTGGCTGTGCTCTAGTACAAATACGACGACCCATTCATTCGCCCCACGCACATTGGCCACGGCCCTGTCTGTCTGTCTGCCCGTCTGTCTGTCTGTCTGTCTGTCTGTCTGTTCGTCCGTCACACACACACACTCTCGTCGGAGCCCGTCCCGGCTCTACGCCCGACCATAGACGGGCCGCATCGCTCGACCGGCAGACCGGCAGACAGGCAGGCAGTCAGTCACGCCCTCCGTCAGGCAGTCGATTGTTACTGGCTCGCCAAACGCCGTCGTCGCCAGGGCAACGGCAATGTGGCCATTACCACTTTGTCGCCCACTGCAACAGACGCGCGCGCGTGTGTCGCTCGCGCTTTTCCTTCGCGGATGACGTCCACGCGGCTCAGCGCCTGGTTGGACCTGCTCAAGTTCAACTGGCTCCGCCGCTGTCGCGCGTGCGGCGTCCGCGGGTCCAAGTGCCTGTGCCGCCGGCCGTCGCTCGCGCTCGAGCACATTTTCTTCCTCGAGGAGCGCAAGAACAAGTTCGGCGCGCGCAACTTTAGCCACGTGAGCGACACGTTCCTCACGAGCACCAGCACGACGCTGTTCGCCCACAGTGCGGCCAGCGCGAGCGGCGGCTCGACGGTCGTCATGTGGCACACGGCGTCGTTCCTCGACAGCGAAGTGAACCCGACCGACTACTACTACGACGGCACTGCTACTACTGCAGCAGCAGCAGCAGGAGCGCCGCCACAGGCGTTCAGTGCCTCGGCGTGCAGTCGCGACCGCGTGACCCCTCGAGGTCACGAAGCGGGTGAGGCCCCGCGCAATCGGTTGACTGCGCATCGCAATCAGGTTCAGCACAGGAGCTCGTCACTTGCCGTTGCTACATCGGACGCGTGTGTACCTGCAACTGCAGTTACTGCAACTGCACCTGCAACTACTGCAACTGCTGCTACTGCTGCTTCAACGACGACTCTTGTGCGCAAGCAGTCGGGTCGGATGGTCACTAGGGCCACACGACGGCACTGCAACGACCCGGCCACGCAGCCGCCGATCAAGGAGATTGTGACGGGGGAGTTTGTCCCGTGCACGGACGAGAACGTGCCCGTGTCGCTGCTGCACCGTCGCCAGCACAAGCACAAGCAGGTCCTGCCGCACCACCACCACCACCACCACCACCAGCAGCAGCAGCAGCAGCCTCATCAGAGCCGGTCCCGTGCGCAGAGCAAGAGCAGCAGTGCAATGGGCAGCCTGCGTCGGCCGCAATACAAGGAAGAGCCGGGTGTCTCGTTCCAGTTCTACGGTCGCGGGGGCCACGCTGCCCCGCCTGGCTCGGTGTCCTCGGCGCTCATGGGCTCCAGCAGGAGCGTGTGCAGCAGCTGCAGCAGCACGACGGATTCGTTCGGCGTTGGCCCGAGTTCTGCCTCGACGTCCGTGCGGGCGTCGCAGTGCTCGAGCCGCGTGAGTCTCGAGACGAACTTTGGGTCGCTGAACCCGCCGTCGTACGTGACCACCAAGGGCGGACGCTTTCTCGACGGCGGGTACGCGCCAAGTATCCAGGAAAACGACGAGGCGCAGGCCCTGCAGCAACTCACGGGCTGGTTCCTCGCATCGTCGATTCCAACGACGGACTCGTGCACGCTGTCACGGTAACAGTGTGCGCGCGAACGAGTCGTGACAGCCAAGTCGCAGTGTTTGCCCCGGTGCGCAGTAGTCGAGCACGGCAGGAGGAACGAGACGAACAGTCTCGGGAGCTGCGGAAGAATCCGCGCTCGCTTAATTTAAAGTATCGTGCGTACGTAATATGACGTTCATTTAACAACCTGCTTCCTGCCATTCCCCGCCCATCTGACCGAGTGACCGACCGACTAACTGCGCAAGAGACCGCAATTGTTTTCTTGCCACGGCACACGTCCAGTGACTTTTCGTATTTACATGTGGTGATTAAAGCAGATGCTGTCCAAAGCAGATGTTTATTCACAAAGTGGCAGTTGGTGTCTCTCTTTTCCGTACCACTGTCGACGTGTACGACCAGTCGTACGACCCTGACAACAGCTCGATCGTACCATATTCAGAACGCACCTTCAGCCCGAAAAAAACAGTGAGCTGCGCATCTTCACGTCGGAGGCCATCGTCGGTCGAACGTTTGTTTGGGTACGTTACGTTCGTGAGTGAGCGTGTACCCTCTGTCTGGCACACTGTGTGGTGCACACCATTCGAGCACGCGCCCCTCGCCACGCATTCCTTCCTCCCGCCGATCCCCCGCCGCTCTATTGCAATGGCTTCCACCCCCTCCTCCGCTTCGGCCGCAGTGGTCGCAATGGCGCAGCGCGCGTCCGTGCAATACCTCGAATGCCGTCGCAGCGTCACGGCCAAAGTGGACGAAGTGAAGCTGCTGGACGAGCAGATCGCGGCCGCGTTCCAGCAGATCACAGCGCTGGCAGCGGCGCCGGACGGCGAAGAAGAGCTCTCGGACGAGGTCCGGGCGGCCGCCAAGAGCGTGGGCCGTTTGGAAGTGACACTGGCGAGCGTCGAGGGCGAGGAGCCCGTGCCCGACGCCACGATAACGGTCTCGTTGGATCCCGAGTACACGGCCGACGCGTACGAGACGGTGGAGGAGATTGTGGAGAGGAAGGACGTGGTGGTGACCGACGAAGCGGGCAATGTCGTTGAAGACGAGCAGGTGGTCGAGATGGAGACCGAGCACACGCCTCGCAAGCTGAAGACCACGACGAAGATTACGCGCACGATCACGAAGAAGCGTGTCAAGCGGGAGAAGGCCCCGGAAGTGCGCACAATTGCGTGGACAGCTGGAACGAGGAGCGAGAACGAAGAAGAGAACGTGAGGGACACGCGGCTGTTTCCGGTGACGTTTGCGTTCGACCCGGTGCAGTCGCGCGAGACTGTTGTGATCATTACTGTTGCAACGGCGGCGGCGGCGGCTGACAAGGATGATGGAGACGCGGAGCCCGTGAAAGAGATTGAAATTCCTGTCTCGTCGCTCTTTCATGACAATGCACTGGACAAGTGGTACGCTATTGTGGACGAACAAGAAGAGGAGGAGGAGCTCACGACGATTACGGAGCTCGTGGAAGAGACGATGAAGGAGGCGATCGATGAGGTTGTTTCGAATGACGAAGCTGGGAAAACGAGCGACGAGGCTGAGGAGAAGGAGGCGGAGGCTCTGGAGGCAGGAAGCAAGGTGGCGGACGCAGCTGAAGCGTCAGGGAAGATAGAAGTAGAGGAACAAGGTGACGAGACGGATGCCACTGCTGATGGCGGCGAGTCGACGGAGAAGGCTGACGAATCCGGAGTGACCGGCACAGCCAACGAGGCTGAAGCTGAGGAGACTGCGGAAGATGGAGAGGTCAAGAACGTCGACGAGACGGAGGCAGCTGAGGAGGGGGAGAACGACGAAGTATCCAAAGCACCTAAGCTGCCGCGCAGCCGTTTTCATGTCAAGGCGACGTTTGAGCTATCGGATGCTGAGAAGCTGAGCATTTCCGTGGTCGCACTGTCGAAGAAGAAGCAAGAAGCCGAGGCCGAGTTGCACATGCTAGAGCGTGAGGCCGCTAATCTCCGCATCAAGTATGACCGCTTGAACGCGAGCCAGCGTCAGTTGAGCGCATCGAGCATCTCCAAGCCCAAGTCAAACCTCCTCGGCGGCCGGTTTGGCACGGGTGGTGTGCCGATGCAGCGCAAGTCGTGGTACCAGCGCTCCCGTGACCGTGCAACCGCGTTTGTCACGAAGCACGAGCAGCTTCTTGTGAGCGTTGCCATGTTTGCCGGGAGCGTGTGCCTGTTCCACTACAACGGAGAGAATCTGCTAGCTTAAGCTCTGTGCGTGTAGATGCCGTTCATTGACCAATACACCCTCATTCGTTGCAATCGGGCGTGGGATTGGGCGCTTTGACGGCACGTACGTATGCACTGCAGCACGGATGTTTGCGATCGACAAACGCGGCGATGACTACTGAACCGGTACGCTGTAGATGCGTAGGTTGGCTCTGCGTTGTCTGCAGTACTGACGTATGCCGACGAGTTGCCCAACATACTGGTCCAGATGCTCGGAAGATAAGCGCACGATGCCATGCGACAACCACCTTCTGAACAAATCTGGTCTACGAATGATGCTGCGGCGCATACTTCGCTGACCTTCATAACAATGCTGGACAGTGAGTGACGACCATCCATCGCAGCCAATTTGCGGCCAAGTTCATGACAAAAAAGTGCTACCTTCCCCCATGAGCATTGCTGGTGGCACCCGACGCACATGCGGCAGCAATCGATAACATGCGACTTTTTTCCGACACGAGACAGCAATCGATAACTAACGGCACCACAGCGCTGTCAAAAGACTACATCCGCAATACTCGGAAAGTTGCCTGGTATCCCTCGAACATGCGTCTCACATTTCTCGACGATACAGTGTCTGTCAACATGTTGGCACATAGCCTACTTGCTTCAGTGGGCGAGCGTGCTATGGACGAAGATATGTGCTATAACCGTACACAACGAATCGCAGCATACTTTACTTGCCAACACCAACGCGGACGCCGATACGCTGAACAAATTCTTCCAGGCCAACGCTTTCAAACCAAACGCCGGTTCTATCTTCCTTCACACACACGCGACGTGCTTGTCATCTCTTTCCAAGCATCAAACTACACGTGCGCCGACGAGCAGTCTCGATCGTGAGGAAATCGAGATGGCAACGTCACCTTGAAGACGTCATCAAGAGCTATGTCCGGTGCAGACCCGTCCTTGACTCGTTGGGACTGAAGTCGGTTCATGTAAGCGGTCTCTTCCTTCCAATGTGCTTTCCAATGTCTAGCCAGCACTGCCCATTGCTTCGTATTCCACAGTCGAGCCAGTGATTCGTCGGCCCCACTTGCTTTGACTTGTCTACCCGAGCGCATACCCGAAAGAAACGACGAAGTCGCATCATTGGCTCCCGGTACCGGCTCATGCATGTTACCGCCATTGGTCGCATGCGCAACGGAACTCTTTAGTCTGCTGTGTTGAACGAGCTCAAGCATGTCTTGGGACAGCCGCGTTGCCGTGCGGGCAAACAGCGTCATTCGCAGCAACGGCAGCAGAGTTTGCTGCAAATGCGTTGTCGAAGGTGTAGAAGAAACAAAGCCTTTTCCAGGAATCAAATCACTCAGAGGCGGCGTGCTAGTCGCAAAGCTGAATAGCCGAGACCCGAACATGTACATCAACGGATGCGAGTCGGACACAAGCACGTAAAAATGCTTGGGCTTGTCGAAATCACACATAGACTCCAAGTCGAACGGATACTTGCGTTCTTTGTAAGCAGAAACGTCTTCCATGAACTGTGCGACAGCGTCGTCACACAAAGACGGCCAACGCGAAGAACTCTGGGCTGACGACGCTGCGCAAAACCAGCTCTGAAAGTATTGCTTTGCGTACTTGCCGATCGATAGCCACTGGAGCAATGGCTGGTGCAGGGCAAGAAATGGTTGCTGAAGGTTGTAGTCAAAGGTGTAACCCAATATCATGAGTGGATGGTCATACAACTTCCACATGTGATTTACTTTCTGCAGCAACAGACGTACTTGCTCGACAGAGCGACACCCGCCAGACACGTCCTCCCAGTCGGATGCAATAGCCTCATACTGTTGCTGCATTCTCCCAAATTGATACAATATGCCCGACAGCGAACATGGCGACGTAAGACAACTAGTCGTCATCTTGTATGCCTCCTTTAGCGGTGACATCAGCTCGCTCAATGCCATCACGTTTTCCCAAAATTCTGAATCTTGCACTGTCCGTATAACATGACTCGGAAGACCGCACTCCAGCAGCTCATCGACAGTGTTACCCGTGCTATCTTTGCGTAAGTTGTCAGTGTGCAAGGTGCTCGAAGATTGTCCTGCCGCATCGCTAGACGAGGCTTGCAATACCTTCGACGAGACAATCTTGACCATGTCTTCGTACTGTCGAACAGAATCCACGGCTTCGATGAAGGAATACCAGTCTTGCCGTATTGGAATGCGCAGCGTCGCTTCGATATCACCGCACTCATGCTGCAAAATCTTTGCAACGCGATGATTCGAGAACGCTCCGACGAGCTCGACCATTTCCCCAACAGTCTTCACGAACGTGTCCGACTCTGTCATGACGATACCGAGCAGCACCTGCAGCATGTGCGAAAAGCACGGTAGTACAGGTATCGACATACTTGACGACTTGCTAGAATCGACGGCAAGACGAGAGGCTGCGTAAGCCAGAGCCGTGTCGGCAACAATGTTGATCACGTAGATGCCACTTTCCTGCAACACAGTCAAGCTGCTCTTTATTTTGTCGCTGAGATCACCCTCCAGCGCGCTGGTTTCACATCCCATGTCAACAAGATCCCACACTGTCGCTTCACCTACTGCATTTACGAGCGACAGTAGAACGAATGTCGTTCGAGGGTACTTAGCCATCCATGAGTTGACAGCCAGTGTGACCCCACCTTGCTCAGCTTTCATCTTCGAAATCTGCTTGTCGTGGCAAACGGATCCTATTGACGAGAGCAACTCGGCACTTGGTAACCTAATTTTGGATTGCACGTCTCCAAGCAGCAAAGCTGATTGTTCCATCCACACCCAATCCCAGGGTAGGCCCGCCGACAGCGTCGACGACATCACGGACATGCTCAACGCATCTGCACTGATGTCACTGTTTGCAAGTTCAGTCATTTCAAGTCCAGTTGTGCTTTGCACCTGTGGACCACGCGCTGTGCATTGTCTCTCAGCAGACGGCCATTGTCGAGGCGCCAGCAACCCACTTGCCTTGTCGGATGACGCCGTGTTCTGTTTCGCATCGTTCGGCGGTTTAAGTAGTGGCATGCTCGCCACATGTTCGGCATTCGTCTCAGGCGAGACTACCGGACGTTGCAGTGGCACAAGGGCGTCCCCCCCGGCCGCGACTTGCGTACAGTTTGCATCACCTCCTTGCTCGCCGTCTCGAGTCTCCTCGGGCAACGACCCAATGTGCTCGCTTCTGTCATTGCTCCATCGCGCCTTCTTCGTCCTTTTTTTCGTCAGCAGTGCTCCAGTCGTCTCTTGCCGCAGCATGTCGACGCTACTGCGACTGGGCGACTGGTGGCGCTTGTTGAAATTCGCTGCATCTTTCTGCGCGCACAGCAGCTTCAGCTGCGTCACGACTTCCACGGGGCAGTAGACGCACTTTTGCAAGTGGCGGATCATGTTCCCCGACACCCCTCGAATCGCGACGGCATCGACGCCCTGTGCTCGACACAGGCGGCAGTAGGCATTGTGGTGGAATTGATTGCGCTTCTCGCCACGCACAAAGTACTGCCACGCCGGGTGACTCGGTCGCCCCATCCTCTTTTCCTCGCCGTCCACGCTCTTGTCCATGAGCTCCTGGCACACGTCCGGCGCTGCGTCGCCCGTCTCTCGATCGCCAGAGCCGCTGTCGTCCATGGGAATCAACGGCGCGCCGCCAGTGTAACTCGACGGATCGAACAGCGCAGCGCCTATTGCCACGTCCACGAGCTCTGCCGCTGTCTGCATCGTCGTCGGCCACAGTCCGTCCCCAGCGTCTGTCTCCTACCACACAACATGACGAGCAAAGCGCGCGCGGCGCATTAGCGCCGACCAGCGGAACGACGGAATGCGCCCGTCGCGGACCACTTACCGTGCGACGCGCGCGCGTAAATACCGTCGAAAAGCACTTTTTTACTGTAAAAACTCAAAAAAGCATTGGCGAGCAGGCGAAGGTACCGTGTACCTCTCGCGCAGTCTAACGCGCCTGGTGTGGCGCACGTAGTGTCATGCCAATGGGGACACACGGGTTTGCCCGCCTCGTTTTGTCTGTGAACGCGCGTCGACGTGCCATTTGTATGCGCGTTGGTTCCGAATATTGCGCTCGCGTGCAGCGACGTGACGTCGTCACGGGATCAGCAGTCGCTGCGACTGCGTACAAGCTATGGAGCTGCAAAAGCTGGTGGCAGCACTCGAAAATGACAGTCGCTACGGCACAATCCGGTACAAGGAGTGTGTGCACGCGACTTGAAAACGTGCTGTGAGGAGTGAAACATGCAAAGACGCGAAAGTGATGCATGCTTCACTGTTCTGGTGCTGCGCTTTCGAATGTTTATCACGTCTACTTAGCGGGTGAGCAACACTGTTGTTTGCAACTCTGCCTGTCGTGTATGCATGTTACTGAAGACATATGTCTGTGGTACGACCGAATACTGTGGCTGTTGGTGACACAGAAAAACACTCTGTGCAGAGATGGCTAGGTGCAACATGCCCATGGGCGTGATACCGATCTTACTGACACAATGTAGGTAGGTGGTGCCTCACAACTTCACGTACACTGACGTGCAGAAGAAGGCTGGTTTTCGAAACAAATGCGTACAACAGACGAAAAAGCAGAAGCGTGATCACTGTCGTCAAATCTCCCATAATAGAGTCTCTTTTGATCGTAATTTAACTAGATCAACTACAAGCTCCAAACGTGGCTACTATCTCACCACCCATCTCGCGCGTCGAGAAGCAATTTGTACTGAGTTGGTTGATGCAGGCCTTTGTATCATCTCGTAAGTGAAGCGGTGTTGGACATCATCAACGATGGTAATGCTCGTTCGACATTTATTTAGAAGTGTAAATGTTGGTAAATATTGTCAGAGAGGGTGTAGTATCGGAGAAGATTGTCTATAACTACTATTCTTGCTTTCACGTTACGTCATGTACGATGACATGTATCGTACTCGCCCTGTTACAGATGATAGAATAAAGGTAATGTGAGAAGTCGGCTGAAGGAGCACGGCAGGATTGGAGACCCGAGTGTATATTGCGCTAGCAGGTAGAAAAGAGAAGGAACACAAGTTAGTTCTCGGAGGTTGATGCACTATGCGCATGAGGACTACTCCCCCAAGTGTCATCTATGGTGGCTGCGAAGGTTGAATGAAAAGGACGAGCTTATTCTGTTACATGAAGCCATATTGCTGCCTGTCATGCGTTCGGCTCACCTACGCGACCTTTGTGCTTCACGAAACGTACCTTCCTGCAGGAAATACGATTCCAACGACAGCATCTCCTTATTACATCAGTCACTTTGCGAGTAATTGACAGCTGATAGATGAAAGATTGACCGGCATTCTGGGACAATAAGAGCTTGTTGGTCCGAGCCAAATCACTTCGATGTTTTTGCATTGTCAACAAAGTCGTGCGATATGCAGCTGAATCTGATCAGAAAGAGGATACACGAAAGCGTGCAGATGCCAATAAAGCTGTTAGAAACTAAACAGAAGGTGGTCGTTTAACCTTTTCTACTTATTTTTTACTGATCAGCTGGCAACGCCAATTGTTGTAGATGCACGTGGTAATTCCCTCGCTGATCTGTCGTGGATGCGAGTCCAAAATCTACGGTACCCTAACTTAAGTGGGCATCATTTCTGTCGAATTGGATGCAACATCCGACTCGGGAACCTTCAATAAGAATTCAGTAAAGTCGAGAGTGCGGAGAGTGCGACTCGATTATCTCGTCCTGGCGACGGGTGTGTCCCCATGGACAGACACAATTTGGACCGTTAAGTAAGTCAGCCGGATTGTCCCTTGATAAAGTCGATCAATCTTACCCGGGCGAGGCGTGAGTGACCGGCACGGCGACTACAGTCTTCGTGATACTGGTGATGGCTTGATTAGAGTAACCGGATTCAAAGCGATTGGACTGATCATAAAATTCGTCATATTGTGTTAGGAAAATAAAAAATGCCCATTTAATCACGATAATAAAAAATACCCCAGATAATTGGAAAATAAAAAATGCTCCACGTCCTACTAAGCTCAAATTAGTGTGGCACAAATAAAACCACACGTCCCTAATCGTTTTCGTTTGCAATTTTGCGACCGTGATCAACCCTCTCCCTGGTTGGGAAGCCGCGGAAAGGGTTCTGCCGCGGGCGTGCTGCGCTTGTAGCCGCCAGTTGCGGGCGTAGACGCGAGATGTGAGGACGTGAACGCGTCCTCGTATCATCGGTCTGTAGGCATGATGCGTGTTGCGAGAAGGAAGTGGTAGGTGAACAATAAGGTTCTGTATTGCTTTTTACTGATCATCTCTTCTCTGCCGTGCTCGCCAAATCTTTCTGCTCCAGTCATCTATCTCGCACGCATTCTGACTCTACCTGAATGCAATCACTATTCTGCTTGTCACTCTGCGTCCACCTTTTGCGCACAGCAAGTTTACGACATCATGGTCCCAAATAAACCCCAAGTCACCGGCTGACCACTCCGATCGCCTTTTCGTGCCCTCGCACCCATTTTCAACATTTCAACATTTCCAACATCTTACCTCGGTCGTGACTTGCCTTCACACCCGTTCCTATTTCTTAAGCTTGCATATGTCCTTGTCCTTGTGCTCCTCCATCCTTGAGCTCCTTGAACACCCTTGGTTGTCCTTGATCTTTTTTCTCGATGCGCACGAGAGCGCGCATTGTCGAGAGCTATGTCGTGTGGTGAAGTCGATCTCACAAAATTGCTTGTGTGAGGGTCGATCTTCCACTTTCCCAGACTTGCCGACTCACGGAGGGGGCACTCCGATCCGTGCCTTGTTGTATAGCCTTGTGCTCACCTTGTGTACCCGTCGGTTGGGCTGGCTTGAGCTCTTCGTAATGGCCTTGGGAGATGTCGATCTCGCTGAGAGGTTGGGGTTGAAAGTTCGCTTTCGGTGCGGAAATCTTCACACCACGAATAGGTGTTCTGCGATCTTGGTCTTGAGTCGCGACGATCTCTATTTAAAGATGTCGCGATCTTGATCTTGGATCACACCGATCTCGATCTGTCTTATGGATCGGGGTCTTTGCTGTGCGGGAATCTTCACTCAGCAAATCGTAATCTTGCGTCGATCTTGCCTTGGGATTGGCACGATCTGGTCTTGGGATCGGTTGATCTTGCAGGAAGTGCGCAATGTGGGCAGATGGGTGTCCTGTTTCGCCAAAATGAAACGGGCCGATCTGCCTTGTGGATTGCTTCGATCTCGCTCGGTCTTGTCTTGAACTCCTTGGTTAGATCTTCTGACCACTTGAGCCGTCTCGCGATCTTGTAACCAAAATCCTTTTCCTTGTCGCTGCCACCCTAGCTGTTGAGTTGAGTGTTAGTACTTGATCGATCCGGGCCAAACTTCCCGAGATCGCTCTTCTCAATCTTTGACAACAATCCAAGATTGGTCTTCAATGTCCTTGTAGCACGCGTGTCTCAAACCGTCGGGGAAGCCAAATTCATCTTGCCCAGAAGAGAAGGAGGGATCGCGCGTCGTGAGTAGAAGTAGAGTTCAAGTATTAATCATTAATCAGCCAAATTACTATCCAACCTATCTTTAAGCCTATTCAAAACTGTAGGTCATTCTCCAAACCGATATCACTTTTAAGCTTGATCGCCCCCTTGAGCACGTGTGAATTACATGACCTGTACTCCAAAGATAGCGCCAATATACTCGATATCGTACCTAAATTATCAGAAGACACCAAACCCAAAATACGGTATTAAATTCCCAATTTTGGTACCAAAAGGTCCGAAATAGTAAAGTGCCAAATGTGCCTAAATCCATTTTGCGACGTCAATTCAACCGGCTACCACTGGCTCTTTCGGTCTGAACTTTTGCGAAATCACTCATGGACCTTCAACAAACATATTTATCATGACCCCAAAGTCTCATCAGCGATACATCCATAATCAACAGGGAACATGACCGATCTGGTGCCCAAATTCGGGATCGTTGAGATCGACACGGTACAATTCAGCAGTATATGTTCTTCTGTTCATTGTACGTGCTCCAATATCACCCTTCAGGGTTTATATGGTCCACGATTCTCTCCACATAGCTCCCTGTACCTCCACGAGTATCCACGTTTCCAGATCGGGCTATAATTAACCAAAATCAGCACTCCCATTGTGAGACCGGTAAAGAGTGTCACCGATCTGTAGGATGTTACACCTTCGTCACAGAGTCATATCGCACCACCTGGTCCTAGATGTACCTTTGGCAATTACATATCTGCGACTCGTCCCAGATTGGTCCATCGAAATCATCCCTTTCTACTCCTCGTCCCAAATCGTTCCAAGTCCATCATTCTGGCGACAGCTGGATCGGATCGTTGATCTCAGTGGGGATCACCTTCCATCTCCCATTGGATCCCTATATCATATGGTGTCATTTCTGCCAGTAAGTGACGTCTCAACTGGGTGGTCACCGATCCACGTCCTATCATTTGGTCCGTGACTTTACCACAGTCGCGTCCGACGCCTTTGTAAGGAGGTCTGCGAGCATCTTCGTCAAGCTGACGTAGCTCGCCGCAATGATGCCGCGACGCGGGTAGTCTCAGAGGAACTTAAGGCGCACATCCACGTGTTTCTCCTTCAGCGACATTGCCTCACCCGCGATCTGCGCGATCGCCGCTTAATTGCCACCCGCAACTGCATCGGGAGCGCGGGATCAACGACCACTTCGCGCAACATCTCTCGCAGGCCGATCAGCTCGCGCGCGACCTCACTCGCTGCGACAAACTCCGACATCATCGTCGGTAGAGAGACGCCTCCCTGCTTCCGATCACCCCAGCTGACGTCCAATCCGTTCAGCATCACGATGACGTCCGTCATTGACTTCCGGTACGTCATGTAGGCGGCGAAATTGGCGTCGCTGAACGCTTCCACGCGCATCGACGCACCCGAATTGTCTTCTGGACCATCGCGACCTTGAGCGCCGCCGTAACCGTGAGATATCGCGCGACGCGTTTCGACAGCTTCCGGTCTTCCAGTCGAGGCGCGTGTGCTCGTGTTGTGACCTTGTGCACCGCAAACGCTATTTCGGGGCGCGTGCAGCGCGCCACTCAGATCAGCGATCCGACCAGCGACTGGAAATGGTGCACTGTCGGTACTGGTCGCGCTCTAGGCGTCTTAAGATGCTCTGCGTAGCCCTCCTCCAGCTCGTAGCAGATGTCATTGATCGGCGTCGGCTAGCCCGTTGTCGCGCAGGAGGTCTCCGATGGCCTATTCCAGATCGATCGTGTACCCACGCTGACCGTTGTGAGTCACGCGCATACCCAGGAACTTGCTGACACGCCCCAGGTCCTTGATCGAAAACGACGCGAGGCTTGCAAAGAAGCGCTCGACCGCCTCCGCTCTCGTCCCTGTCGCGAGGATATCGTCGTCATTCGCTCCGACCACGACGAGGGAGTCGCCGTCTCGCTTCCAGTAGAAGCACATGTCGCTCTCGCACCACGTGAATCCGGCAGCATCAAGATTCAAGTGCAGCAGCTGGCCCCACAGCCGGCCTACATGCTTGAGCCCATACAAGCTCTTCCGCAGCTCCAGCACCAGCTCGCTCGCTTTCGCAACGCCTTGCGTTCGCAGCGTCTCCTACGAGACCGGCATGCTGCGAGGCATCTGTAAGGAGATGCGGAGGTGCGGCTCCTCGTCCGCTTTGACTTAGGCGTTAGGGATGTCGCCGTGCTTGGCAGGCACCCCCTACAATATCCGCAAGCGCCAGGATCACTTTGACCGTCCACAGGTCCATCACGGCAGTGAAGGTGAGCGTGTAGTCGACGCCGAGCACCTTCTCGCTCCCACACGCCATTAATCGTGCCTTCAGCCGCTTGAGGTCGCTCTGCGTATCCGGCTTGGTCTTGTGGACCCATTTGGTGCGCAGCGTTTGCGTCCCTCGCGTTCGCTATGTGATCGTCCAGACGTCGTTGGCCTCGAGCGCGGCGATCTCTTCTTGCACCGACTTCTCCCACCCGTCGCGCTTGCCGCTGCGCATCGCCTGTCCGTAGTTGATCGAATCGTGCTAAAAAGAAGCGTTATCGACCTCTACGCTCACGGCTGCCTCCTCCTGAAGAGCAGCCGCTTCTACTAGTTTCGACGCGCCGCGTGTTACATGCGCCGCTCGCGTCCATCGCTTTCCTCTCATCTTCCGCGTCGCGCTGTTGCCCTCTGCGAGACCATCGTTCGCCGCTGGTGCTGCTGGCGCGTCCCGCTCCTCCAGGTCTTAGGATCGATCGCCGACGTCCGTCGCGCGCTGGAGTTGCGCGTTTTGCGCCTCCGTCAGAGTCTCGATGTTCTTGATGTGCTGCGTAACAACCACTTTGTTGTCATGCGGTAACAGCACCTTGTAGCTCTTAGTTTCTTCGCTGACGCCGACAATGATGGCGCGCTTCGAGCGCTGCAGCAGCGAGTTCTTGCGCGGGTCCCTGTACACGTTGCACGGGGAGCTGAAGACGACGATCGCGCGCAGATCCGGCGTCTTGCCCGTTTGTACCTCTTGTGGTGACTCTCTCTTTTCTTATGCTTGCGTGAGGCTCCAGTTTAGAATGTGCACGGCGTATTGCACCGCGTCTCCCCAAAACGTCAGCGGCAGCGCGCAGGAAAACATCATGCTGCGCGCGAGGTTCAGCACTGTCCGGTAAATTTGTTTCGCCTTGCCGTTTGAATCTTGGTTGCGCGCCTCAGACACTTGGCGCGCGACGCCCGTGCGCTCGCAGAACAGATCCACGTTGGCGTATTCGCCGCTGCCGTCCGTGTGGAGCACGTGGATCCTGAACTTGAAGATCTTCTTGAAGTGAACGAGGAACGCCTCGAACTGCTTCGCCGCAGCGTCGTTTGTGCGCGCGAGAAAGACTCAGCAGGAGTTGCTCTTGTTATCAATAAATTCTACAAGGTAACGATTGCCTAGTCGATCCTGCGGCGTCATGGGACCCTTCAGGTCTAAGCAGATGATGCCGCCGATGCTATTGATGGGCGAGTGCTCGCCGCTGTCTTGTTGTGACTACGTGTTGCGCGTCTGCATCCCTCGAGGCACGACACGCACTCCAACGCGTTGTTGCTGCTCAGCCGAATGCCCGATGCCGGGTCGCGCGCCATGCCTTTGATTATTTAAAACGCGATGTGGCCAAGTCGATGGTGCCAGTGCAACAGCAAGGCTTTGTGCGGCTCGTCGGAGTTGGCTTCAGCTGCATGCGCTTAAAGCGACACCATGATCGCGTCGCCGCCTGAACCTTCCTTGTCGCGCGTGGCCGTCGTCACGACATAAAGAACATTGCTGTCGATCGCGACATCGAACTCGACCGCACCATTGCTGCGCCGAGCGAGCGAGCGCTAGTCGCCGACGTGCACGAGGGCAAACGCTTTGTTGTAGATCTTGCGGTAAGACACAATGTTCTTTGTCAGTCGCGGCGCCAAGTACACATCCGTGAGCGTCACGACCGCCTCCGCGCCGCGCGCGAGAACCCTTATGCGCACGCTGCCGACACGTGTAAGGTGCAGCGACTCGCCGTCTGCCATCGCGGTCTCGTGGCTGCAAGCCGTCGAGTTGAGCAGCAGCGATTTGTCGTGGACAAGATGCCGGCTTGCGCCGCTGTCGAGAATCCGGTCTCCTTGATCGGCGCCCGCGGCATCGGTCGCCGCAAGCACGAAGGCACGTGTGCCGTCCGTGGCTCGTGTTCCGTCGCTCGTCACAAGCACGAAGCCGCATGATTCGTCCATGTCTAGCGCTCTGTTGCTTGCATTTCTCGCTGCGACGTCCTTGACGCGCGATCCCTTCTTCTTCCTGTTGCGCTTCTTCGTCTTCGCACTGCGCTTCTTGATCAGCGTAAGGATTATGCTGTCGCCTCCACCCTCCGCGGGTGTCTCGTCGCCGTGCAAGAATCGCGGGCGAAGGTCGCCCGCGATGTGCCCCGGTCGCCCACATCGGTAGCACGTGATCGCGCCCTTGGATTTACCTTCCACGTGCGCGGCGACGCCCTCACGACCCACTGAGCTGCTGCCGTGCTCGATGGAATGCGCGAAGTGCGCCAGCTCCTCGGCGTGGCGCAGGTAGTCGACTCGCTTGGGTTCATACTTGGAGCGCATCACGTTTATAAGCTCCGGCGAATTGTGGTGGACGATGTTATCGAGAACACGCGAGACGGCACCACCACGCGCCTCGCTGACGGCGAACATATACAGGAAGTGCTCGGCCCAGGTGCGTCGTGCGTCCTTCTTGGCCATGAATGATTTCATCGCCTAGCTCGCAGTGATCGACGTCTTATACGCGCAGGAGCTGCTCCATGATTGACTCCAGTGTGGCTATCTGCGTCCATTAGGCGTCGACCTTCTTGTGATAGTACCGCTCAGCCGTGCCGGAGAGAAAGTAACCAAGCAGGTCGACCTTGACGTCTTCGGTTCATCCAAAACCACACGACGCTTCCTCGAGGCTCACCGCGCGCAGAACGGGTCGCCCTCAGTCGAAGAATCCGCTCCCGAGTCCGCGGTACATCTCTGTACCATCGAACTTGCGTATGTTCAAATTGTGCTAGTTTGTCGACGGCATTGCATACCCGTTGAGGCCCGGGCGCACATTAGCTTGCGGCGAAGCGGCATGTTGCTGCAGCGGTGGTGGCGCTGCATACGAGTGCGGAGGTGGCGCATACGTTAATGCGCGCTGCTGCGGCCGCGTTACTGCGCGCACGCGGGGTAGCTCGAGCGATGCGAATCGTGACGCTCCATGATCGGTCGCACGTTGGTACCTGCGCGGCGCCGGTGTCTTCTCCTTCGCGTCTCTGATCGAGTCGATCGTCATCGGTCGAACGCGCATGTTGGCGCCGAGTTTCGAGGCCAACAGACCGCTCTCCACGGTCCCAAGCATGCGCTCCTCCTCGTCTCGTACTCTCTGAGACGAATTGAGGCTCGCCATTCGATCATTGAGTGCGGCGAGCGCGGCGAGGATCTAATCGTCTCGCTGCCCTCTATTACAAGCGGATCCATTCTCGACAACTGCGGGTGCGGAGGGAGCACGCGCTGGCCAGCCGCATCCAGGTGCGGCTCGCGGGACACCCCTGGTGTCTTCGTAGTCTTTTCGATGGCTTCGGCCATTGGGCTCAAAATCTGTAGGCAAGATGCGGGTTGCGAGAAGGAAGCGGTAGGTGAACAATAAGGTTCTGTATTGCTTCTTACTGATCATCTCTTCTCTGCCGTGCTCGCCAAATCTTTCTGCTCCAGTCATCTATCTCGCCCCTGAATACAATTACTATTCTGCTTGTCACTCTGCGTCCACCTTTTTCGCACAGCGAGTTTATGACATCATGGTCCCAAATAAACCCCAAGTCACCGGCCGACCACTCCTATCGCCTTTTCGTGCCCTCGAACTCATTTTCAACACGTTAACGGCCGTAAACACAGTCAATTGGTGCACATGTTGCTGATACTAATGACATTGCTTTTTTTAATGTTGTTATAGCTGCTTTATTAATGTTGTTGTACTTTCTATAATAATGTTGCTGCTGATGTTGCTGCTGCTTGTGTTGTTGTAGGGTGCTGTGGTTGCTGTTGCTGTTTCTCCGTAGATGGTGCTACTGCTGTTGATTCTTCTGTTTCTGTAGGCGTCGCGGTTGATGTTGTTGTTGCTATTGATGATGATGCTACTGCTGTCACTGCTGTTGCTGTTGTTGTAGATGCAAGTTGCAGTCGTTGCAGTCGATATGGAGCGTGCACGAACGCCCGCATCACGCGCGTGCTGGTGCTCAATGAATGACAGTGTACGCGTGTGTGTAGCTAGAATAAGACGAGTATGGTGCTGTCCCAACCGAGCTACTTTTAAGACTGGTGAAACGGTTTAATATAACGATGAAATTTAAGCAACTTGAACTCTATATTGCCAGCACTTACTGTGAGGGGTTGAGTAGGTTGCATTATTCTTATGCAAATTGCGTTGAGAATCACTACATCCAGAAACACAACTTGTACAATTATGCTGCGTTAAATATTTTAGGACGTGGGACATTTTTTATTTTCCAATTATTTAAGGCATTTTTTTATTTTATGTTCTGATGACATACCGCAGGAGAAAGAGATCGCAATATTCTGGACGTTGATCCCGATAACAAACCGTAGTTGCCGTCACATCGAAATGCGAATTTGTTGTCTGACATTTCCACCAAATAAGATCGTTTCTTTATTCAAATCGGTTAGGCTTGATTGCCTTGACGCCAATTCGAAAGACTATCGCACTGAGCACAAGTAATTTATCGACGTCTTCTTGAGATATTGACTATTTGACGGAAGTTGTGACTATAACGGTCACGCGTATTTCCGACGATAAAATCGATTTATATCAATGCTGGATACACCTAATGTTCATTTTTTGGCTCTACAAAATTACCATATCTCGCACTGTTGCATTATGGACGTTCTCCGATCAGTGCGCAGTTCCAAGCGCACCAGTTAGGACCCATCATACAACTGCCTCTTGATGTATTTACTGAATTTTCCTTTCTATATTTCTTGTATGTGCACTGTCAGCAATTGTGTTTCCTTTCGCAAACCTGAGGCAGGTCCGTCGTGCCCTGTCCGTGATAAAAATCGGCATCGCACGATTCCGTCGCGAGACTTTGTGCATCTTTGCGATACAAACGTTAGAATTGACGATTAAAGTCTGTCGGTATGTGTTATGGGTACTCGTAGCTGCCGGTGCCTGCGGCTAGACTACACCTATACGATTTCGAGTTATCCACAAATTGGGTGGTCTGGTCTTCCTTTTTTAATTCCAACGCATGCTGCTCATTTGTGTTTGTATCGCAATTTCAGAGCCCTTGACCACACTGTCTCGCCAATCACGCGTACTTAATTCAAGAGTTTGCAGCAGAAGCGTTAACAAATCTGAATGTTGTATTCTCTCCGTCTGCTTGCAATTACATCATCGCTTTTTTATATCTGGTCATGGTGACTTGCATTCGTCAGAAAACGTTTTTATCGAGGTCGTAGCACCATTCCTGATATTGGATCATTTTGTCAATCTCGAACCATATGCGCGCTGCTGCCAAAGTCCACAATCAGTCGGCGCTTGATATTTGTCCGCCACTTATTCAGCTGATGCGCATCGTGCGATTTCCTTGCGACTCATTATTGCTTTACATACGTATCACCATACCCAGTGCCGAATTCGTCGCACAAGTTGCATGTTCTTTTGATAAATAATTCTTCGATCACGTTGGCCAAAAATGGCGTCTGAGATTGACCTACTCGTGCGTCTCTTGTTGTCCTCAATGTCTACGCCCATCGACGTTTTAAGCGTGCACAAATCGTATCTCGACAGATCTATGTCGTCTTAGCTTGGCAGTTGGTACTATCTCCAAGCTTGCGCGCAACCAAGACTCGCTATAATTTTTTTTGCTGACATAAATATCGCATTCTTCATCGCCATTCAGGTGTAGTAGTTAGTGCGAATATTATAAGCTCCTTGTACTTTTTTATACCTGTATTTATGGATGAGATCTGTACATCGGTAAGGTTTACACGACGGCCACGACTAGGGGCACACCCCACTTTTGCTACGGGCACACCCTCCCACCTAAAATGATAAAATAACTTCACATTTTATAGTGCAGAATAATATGTAAAACACTTGGTCGCTTACCACTGCTTCCTATCTCCCAACCTTATACGGCAGATCCACTCTTGCGAGATTCTGTCAATCTATCGTCGCCAGGGCGGTATCCAAACGAGCAATGGCTGCTGGAATCTCTACTGTCTGAACACGGTATCCAATCCGATGGTACGATGCCGAGTGACCTGACCATCGGCAGTGGCAACGACATTTTTTTTACGCTTTTTTACCGATACAGGCACGGGCAAACACATAAGTCTTGCAGTATGTGTAGACTTTGAGGCTACGGTCTATGACGAGGTACGTACCGGTACATATCGTTAAAATGTCCCACTTCGGGCAGATCATCTCGGGCAAGAAGTTACAAACACTTACGCACGAAGTATTTCATCAACATGCTTGAATTCCGTCGCTTCCTTTCACCGTCACTGAGATTGTGACGGTTCTATAGGTCCTGCCACGATCGCACTTGTAGTGGACCAGTTGCAGACCCCGCTTCGTTTTCGTTGATCTGGCGACGATGATGGCATACCCTTGATAGCTGCAAAACCGTTTGAAGTTGTTTTCATTCCGTTCCTGGAAAGAAAGCTGGTACCATTGAGAGAGGCAGGTGGGGGTTAAAGCTATTCCAGCGACGGTTGTCACTCTCTCGGGCTTTCGTACGCCATGATGTGAATTCTGCTGGTATATGATGATTATCCGGTGTTTTCAGTCGTATTGTATGAGTATGAGGGGACATAGACGCAATTGCGCGGCCATGAAAGGTGTTAAAGACATGTTCTTCTTCTTTTGCAGTAGATGGAATTCACGTCCTTAACCGCCAGATCCTTAGGCCAAACACTATCAGCAATTCGGTTAAGTGCTTCTACATACAATTGTACTGTGCCGTACACGCACATTCTTCTGCACTATAAAATGAAAAGTCCTTTTTATCATTTTAGGCGGGCAGGTGTGCCCGTAGCAAAAATGGGGTGTGCGCCTAGTCGTGGCCTTTTACAACGCGCTATCTCATTATTTATAATGCATAATGACACTGTATTCTCGATTTCTCACCACTTATCGCGCATCGCATTGAAATAGGCTCTACTTCATTGCGCAAACATCCTCCGAGATTGCGGGTTTTGTACTTCGCAAAACACAGGCAGACATATACCTGTTGACCCATGTCCATCTCATTGCAAAGTCAATTGTTCAATCTTTTCTATCACGCGCCAAACCATTTGTGTAGATCATTTCCAAAGAATACTTTCCATGCTTATTTTTGCGTCTTTCACTAGTGGTGTCCACATTCATACCCCTTCCCTTCGTCTTATACTCTGTTAGCCTTCTTCGGTGCAAGTCGTTGAACTTGCGTCACTCTGATGTGCTATGCGCTCGCGTCATCACAGTTATTCATCTCATCACTGCACGAGTAGTTCTTCGCTCTTTTGCATCACGTGACCACTGGTCTAGATGCGCGTTCTTTCGTACTGCTGTATCACGTTGGCGTCGCGCTTCCTCGAATACACGTGCCACAGCTACCAGCGATACTTTGCGCTGTCCTTTTTCTCTACCTAATTCGTTCGCTTCCTGTCGTTCCGTCGCTCACTTTATTCTTCTCTCGGCCCGCTCGCATCTGCGCATCATGCTGGCGCATAAGGTCTTTTCACTCTTCCTGCTGCCGAGCGTGCAATGCGGCCAACCAATTTGCATGTGCTCATATATGAGCTTTGAGCGATTCGCTTTACGGATTATACGCTTAGGACGATTCGCCTAGAAGCTGTTTTCCGACCATTTAACAATGTCCATGCACAACGGCTTATGCTGCGTGGTATTGCGCCTGCTGCTGAGTCTGCGCTCCTGCCTTCGCATGCAACATGTCTCACGTTACCGCGAAGTCTTTGTCGTGTCGTCGTTTCTCCTCTCTCACTTCACGTTGCGGCGTCCGCACTCTTGTGGCTCGAACTTGTGAATCTATGCCTAGCAAGTTACTGAGCTTGCTCACCTTCATTTGGTTTCCATCTCTTTTAGCAGTGGTGTTAGGTGAAGAGAAGAGTCGTTAGCGCTGTAATACGAAGACCATGCTATTGTTTGTTGCTCCTGTGGTATAAATCTTTCCTTATTATCGTTCATGTCCATTTAAGCTGACTTTTGTAGCCGCAGCGGACCGAAGCTAATATATTTACAGCCACTATATCGTCCGCTGCTACTTACATTGCCCTATCACGCCTCCAAGCATATTACAACAAGTGCCAAGCGACGATCGAACACCATTAATTGCAATTTATAACACTGTCGTCAGCTGAAGCCGCCGTGCGTCTGATTTGCCTGTCCGTGGCCCTAACTAGCATTCAAGAATTTCCATGCCAAAACGCTTTTTCTAGTCTAGACTTCCGGTTAGTCGGGGAAGGCTATGCGAAAAAAGTTTTGCTCTACATTTGCGTGTCTGGGTATCACTAATGGTCGTTAGTCCATTTCCTATAGACAGTTCCGAACAAAGATTGTATCTGCTTTTGTCGCTAGATACGACTGTATTTGCTTCACCTTTCGCGCCGCTGCGAGTCGTGTTACGAGCGACGCAGTTGCCGCAAAACTGAACGCGGGTATGAGATTAAGTCACCTTGGCCTTTTAGACTTGAACCTATCAGAAAAGGATTGAAGTGGAGGTCGTGATCGCTATCATTCCTTTTTTACTTTTCATCTTACAGAAGGGACAGCGGAAGAATACAGGCAAATTTTAGACTACGCTTTTCGCCCTACACACTACGTGTGTGCAGTACAACAGCCCTCGTATCGCTAGTTTTCTTTAGTTGATGACTCGCGTCCGCTCTCTTGCTTTGCCCGCGCCGCAGATCTCTAACTCAGCAGTCGACTCTTCTCTGCTGGTTGCGCTGGTACTTGCGTACTTTGATGACAATTGTGAACTAAGGAACATATTGACGTGGTAACTACTACCATCGACATGCATTGTTTCCTCTCTCATGGTCTTGCGTTTTTCTATGGACCTTATCGTCATCATCGATACACTAGATAAAGATATATGGTTGCCAATACCTTACGTGATCATTATCAAATTAAGTGTTCGTGACAGCATCGGTCGATCTGCAACAGCTAATACGATTCCAACGTTGCTCATCATCAGGCCCAGGCAGTGCAGTCCATTCCGAATTGTACCTGGAGGCGAATGCACTTAGAATGACATGTAAAAGCTGCTTTAGAATGCGGTGTTTTCACAAAAAGATGGCATAAGAATAAAAAATATAAGTAGTAAATATTTAATCTACTGTAAAATGAATAGCTTATACGTGAAGATGAATTGCTTTGAGTAATCAAGTCACGAAGAAGGGCCTGACATAAGCTATTTGCGTCGAAATGTAAATGAAACTCGTGTAATAAAAATATCCACGCAACACTAAGATTCCAAGAGTTAGATTTATCGTTGTACAATTGTGGCCCACAAGATCTATCTAACTGGAAAAGTAATTAAATATTAATGTTTCTCTACAAAATTGCAACTACACTATCATAGAAGCTATATAGATGTACAGTATGGAGGACATGATGGTAAACAAATACTAGCGGGGTATTAGACTCTATTATAAATATTTGACGAAGATGTTGGACTTGTGCCATTTGATGCACTACTGCGTTTCAATCAAATTTAGTTGCTTTGTTGCGGACCGAAAGGTTTGCCCACTACCGTCGTGTACGACCGTTTATTACACGTGATACTGAGAGTACTAGCGCTGCATCGAATAACATACGATGTTCCCCATGCGATATATAGACAAACAAAGTTGTGGATGGAAGATCGACCTATAAAGATAGATAAACGGAATGATGGGTTAGTAAGCAATTGCCTGGTCCTTGCGAATGTGACACTGGGGGACGAGCATAGCCTAGTCGTAGGATCAGGACATTCGTTCTTGCGTGCAGATCTCGTGCGTGCGTAGTCGTACTGAACAATCACTGACTGCACACAACTCACCTTCTGTTTGTAGCTTCATACGGGGGCCAACACCTTCAAAAATAAGCTAGCTCTTCCCAACAGGCTGGCTTCGTCACTTACAGGCTAGCATACGAAGCGCGGACCGATGTGAATACAGGTTACCCAACACTGCTCCCTGAAAATCAACTACGTCAATCTCGTTATTATAATCGTTGCGTCAGCCAACATGCGTGGGAGCAGTGCATTCATAGTAGCTCGAACCTTTTCATGCCGAAGTCACATTGTCCCACGAGTTGGGCTCGTACAGACCAATCATGACACCGTCTGGCGAGCGCAATGCCGCCACCTACAACGACGGCCCCCACGGCAACAACAAACGGCGTCTAAGTAATGATGCACTGTGCTTTCGACTCGACTGTTTCTGCGCACCTTTCCATGTGCCGGGTACTTGATCGGACCGTCCATGATCGCCCCCAGCATCAGCAGCCGCGGCACTGCGTCACTAAGCTCTGGAATGACAAAGTTCAAAAACGGCGAGTACCCGCTACTACAGGCAGCCTCGCTGTACTCCCCACAACAAATTACCACTTTGTGAAAACCCGTTGAAAGGCGCGTCAGGACAACAGGCAGTAGCCCACGGACCTCTGGGCCAACTTGACGCACAACGGCACGCCCGTCTGTGTATCGAACTCGGCAAACGTGTCGGACGAGCAGAGCAGCTTCAGCCCCAGCCCTTCCTGGTAAAAGTGCGTAGAGCGTGCCAAGTCCCGAGTGAGGACCATCACGTGCCGAAGTCGACTCATAAGGACCGGTAATAAAATCGAACGCTTTTTTATCTTCGTCGTGTCCGACACAGACTTGTTTAAAACATTGTCCCCCGTGAGTCCCAGAGTCCGCAGTTTAGGTCGTCCTAAATCTCATTCTTCACGAAATTGTCGACAACTACGTACGTTTGGCCTCGTCCGTCAAAGTGTGCACATGCTCAAGACGGCGTGCAAAGTGGCTGCGCTCGCAGCGGCCGTCGCGTGCTACGTGCGGCCTCAGCTGCTGCTTCCACTGCGTCTACTCGCTCTGGAGCTCGACCAGGCGGACATCGAGTCGTCGGGGCGCACGCTGCAGGCGCTGCTGAGCTACGGTTTGGCGTGTGGGGTCCGGCCTTCCTGGCTCCGCGTGCTGGTGGCTGTAGCGGCGCTGCATGTCGCCTTGTGGGGTCTCCAGCGCTCGGAAGACTCGGTGCTGGGACTCGACGTCGACTTGGAGAAGGACTTGTTCGCAGCGGGCGCTGTCGCGTGTTTCGCCGTGGTTGGGAGTATCCTATTGTTTGGCAGCAAGCGGGACGCCAGAGACCGGTTCCAGTGCGTTGATGTGATGCACGGGGGTGAAGCACGGGGGTGAAGCATGATGACCAGGGGTGATGGCATTGATGTTTGTTGATGTGCTACCGTGTGTGCTACAGGAAGAGACTGGTGGCGTTTTACACGAAGCACAACCCTGGAAAACTCGGGCAAGTGGACGAACTGGTTGAGAAGTACGAACTCAACGAAGAGCTGCTGTTCCAGCGGCTGCATCGAAAGTACAATGCACTGGCGGCTGGCGCTGATAATCACTCGGTGATGAAGAAGATTGATGAGAGTGAGTTTTTGTACGAAGAGGAAGAAGAGGACAGAGTGGAGTCGGACGAGGAGGTTAGCGATTCGGTGGACAAGGCCGATGGACACGTGGTGCGTAAGGAGGCACTGCAAGATCGCTTCAGCAGCGGGACGAGGAGTGCAAGTGCTGGAAACGCTGGAAAAGTGCGCGTGGGTGCTAGTGTGCCAGTGGCTCGACAACTGGACATTGAGGATTACGACGAGTTGGACGGCACGCCTCCTGTATCTCCACGCACGGCTGGAACGTTGGCACACACGCGCCGCCAGTCGTCCGCACTGATAAAGAAAGCGATTGTGGATGCACGTCAGAAACAAAAAGAACGCATTGAGCGCCGCATTGCTACGATGGCGTCAAAAAAAGGAGATGGCTACGCTGGTCACTAGCAGGACGTTTGCGAAAGACGCGTGCTAAAGTCTGATTGGGATCGAAGCAGTACGACAAGCGTGACAGTAAGTTCAGCTCAAGCGCCATTCACTGATTGTGTTAGTGTTGACCAGTGGCAAAAGCGTAAGCTATTTCTTACACAACGATCTATCTCTTCATGATGGTTGTGTGATCAAATGGTGTACCCTTCCGGCAAGGACTTTATGTAGTCGCGTCTTCTTGTGCGCACTCTGTGTGCCGATACGTGCACCACAAAAGTGCACATGCTATCGATGGTCTTTGCAACTCCAAATGCAAAGCTACCAGTGAGTAGGCGTACGGCAAAAGTCAAACATCTCGGCAGCCATTTTCTATCTGTATGAGCGTGTAAATGTTTCTCTGTGTAGCAGTGTGTAGCTGAGTGTGTAGAAACCTGTGTCGGAGAAAGAAAGATATGCACCATGCTCGCTTTACCCGTAGTGTCGAAAAAACGACGAACAGTAAGAAAGTGATAGCTACGCATCTCGCTTGACAGCAGAAGGAGCTCCCTAGCTTCCTTCTCGATTATATACATGTGATCGGTGGCATAGTTTTACTTTTCTTGTTGTTGCACGTGCAAGACCAGCCACTTTCTCTCGTTTCTGTCATTCTTCTCTTCAACACGTCAACACAAGACCAACGAGTTGCTGTGTTACACAACAACTACGGCCACAATACGGGTAAAAAATCGCACCTTGGAACGCAACAGTCATCTATCGAGCCGCCAACATTCACCATCCGAAAAGGATACGTCATATCCAAAGCTTGGCTTGGCTCTCTGGACTGGATTACATCGATCATGGGGCAAGTTCCAGTGCTTGCCTGTTTTGTCAACAATGGCAGCTCAGTTACCCGCTACGACCGGCAAGTGTGCTTGGTACCACAGAGCCAACGTCAGGCAAACTGTCGCAACCTGTTCGTGGGCACAAGCGAAGGAGAAAACGTTTGACAAATTGTCAGGCAATACCCGAGCAAATAATAATGTGTGTACAAAGCTTCCGTAAATGGGACGTGTCCGAACCAAGAGACTGACGGAAACATGTATGACGTAATGCACGTCTCATGAAAGATGTGCTTACCCGATGTTGCAAGTCCTCAGCCACGTGCTTGTTACTGGACGCGCCGAAGCATGGCGATTTAAGACCGGGGTCCTGCGTGAAGTAGACTGAATCATTGTTTGTCCATGTTGGTAGCGTAACCCTTGCAGGCTGCAGCTCCCACAGACGAACCAGGTACACCTTTTTCGTCCGTTATCGTGTCGCCGTTTCTACAAGTCCCGAGTTCCTAAATGGAAGACAAGAGCTAATGCATTCGCAGTCGGCTGACTTTTCGATCAGTTTTTCCCAAGGCCAAAGATTCGAACGCAAAGCCCACTACTGCCGTTTTGGTCCAACTTGAGGCCCTCCTGATGCCCATTGTAAACTTTTGTCGGGTAACACGCGCTTCCTTACTGCTTCAACGTCGAGGAACACGTTCGTCAATAGGGAGTCACGACGCGTACTAGAACCACATGAATATATATCCAGCTCACACCCACCGCTGTACGTTGTACAACATGCGTTCTCAGCTGCATTAGTCGTGTCTGCAGGAAGTCTTGTACACTGAAAAAGTTCCAAGGCCAACACGACGGTATAGTGGCTCTTGAATAGCCTTTTTCTTCTTCTTCTCCATCAGCTGTCTTCGACGCCCTTCTTACTGGTGCAATTGAGCCACGTCCAGGGAATTATATCGCGTACTCTGGAAGCAGTTGACCAGAACGCAATGGATTGCATTGGTATCTCATGAGACAAACGGAAGAGCGGATTCAATCAGTTGTTGTCGCAGCACCTCATGCAACGAGTCGGTTGTACCCATGTAGTGTGTCGGGACGGGGTTGGCCAAAAGATGGCTACATTTTGATCTCTCGTCGCGTATGTGGTGCACACACACACACCACTCGCGTGAATCCAATTTTGTAGCGGCTGCAGTATGGCGCTGGACGCGTTAGGCGCGAGCGACTGCAGCGACGCTCCTGCCGCTGTCCCGACAGAACAAGCGCACGATTCTGCAGCCCAAGTCGATGGAGAAGATGCGGACCGTCTCGTGTCTGCTGAAGATGACGAGGGCGACGAGGAGGAGGAGCAGCAGCACGAGACGGCAAGAGGTCTCAGCCAGTCACGAGATGGAACAGAGGACGACGCGATGGAGCCATTACGAAAGGCCGAAGACAACGAACCGAGTGGCGAAGTGGCTACAGGTGAATCCGATGCAATGACGGACGAGACGATGGAGGAGGCGGATGACTTGACGCTCGATGCGGCAGCGTCTGTGGCTTCCGATCTGATCGCTCTTGAGCGTAGTGACGACACAGCGTCGATCAGAACGAGTGATCTGAAAGCCGCCGAGTGCCAATCAGATGGCACTGCAGAACAGAGGGATAATGGTGTGGAAGACATTGGTGACGGTAGCGGCAATGGCTGCATGAATGGTGTTGGGATGCCGTTGCCTGAGGTAGCAAGTACGACTGAATCGGGCGGAGCGAATGATGATGACGGCGTTGTAGCGACGAAACACAACGACACAGTGGACCACGTGTCCGTGTGTGCATCCGTGGCTCCTTCTGTCACCGTTGACACTGTTTTACCGGCAGAACCTTCGACACCGCCATCGAAGAAGATGGGTGATAGTTCAAGTGAAGAACGAGTCGTTGAAAACGATGAATCGATGGAGACTGCATCAGCAGGTGATGCATCGACCTCGCCAACGCCTGACATGCCGGTGTGCGTGTCGGCTAGTCATTCCGTCACCAGCGAAAGCATTGTTGCTTCGGGAGAGCCTTTGGATACGTCTAAGGAGACAAATGAGGTTGTGTGTGAAAAACAAAGTGCACAAAACGATGACTCGATGGACACTACGGGTGAAGACAGTGCACCGACTATGCCAACGCGTGATGTGCCAGGGTGTGACTCGGCCAGTCTATCTGCCGCCGGTGAAAGCACTACTGCGCCGGTTCAGCCTTCGGTACCATCATCCAAAGAGACGAGCGACATCTCGAGTGAAGAGCAGCAAGCTGAAAATGTCGATACGGGGGACAACGTAGTGCAAACTACTTCTCCGCATACGCTCGATGAAGATGAATGCGATACGCTGGCACCTGTGGCGGTGGCATCCTGCGTACCCCACGGAGATGATGAATATGACCCTGCCAATCCGTCTTCTGCGGAAACTCCGGTGCGAAGCGATAACACAACAAGCTGTACTAACCATCCTTCAGCTGCTGAGAAGGAGGAGTATGATCCAGAGCATCCGTTCGTGACACCGTCAGCACCTAATGAGTCCGTTGCAATGGAAGTAAGTGCCGTGACGCCGGCCAAAAGGAAGGCTGATGACGAGACCAATTCACCTTCTGACGGGCCCGAAAAAGGCTGTGAAGATTCCAAACGGCTTCGTTGCAATTCTGACATCAAAAGTCCCCGCGATGGCGACCACAAGCAAGGTCGTCATCGACGCGGAAGCGGAGACACTACCCTTTCTTCCAGCAGCAAAAAGAAAAACGGCGAAGATGGTAATTACAAGGGACTTTCTGCTGCGGCGTGGGATCGACTCATGGATTTTCAGACAAGTGGTGAGTTCCGAGTCACCCAAGTGAGTCGAGCTGCGTTTGCATCGGTTGGCGCCATGCCTGAGTTTGCTCAAATCGCTATCATTGCTCGATTCGTGCGCACACCGATGCGGGAAATTCGCGACAAGAATGGACAGCTGATGCGTATTTATCGGGAGTATCAGAAGGAGAATCCACAGGTCGCGGCGCTGCAGCCTGTAGATGCCTTTATCTCGGACTCCAAGAGTGACTCTGGGCTATTCCGCTTTGGGTATGCTCCTCCACAACCAGCGACGGGTACATCGACTGTCCAGGTGCCGTATCAGCGGGATCAACTTCCTGACGATGTCCCGGTGAGAATTTCTCCTCGACATGCAAGGAATAAAACGGCGCGGTCAGATCAAGACATGCACCCGCACAAAAATGTTGACGAGTTTGGGCGCGCTGTTCACTTGAACAAGGAACTTGCAGACGAGCCTACTGCATTGACATACCTTGGCAACGAGAGGTCAGTCGCCGACCCTCCATTTTCTGCGCAAAATCGCGAAGCCTCGTCTGTCCACGCTACGCCACCGACAGTAACAAAAGGAAGAGCTGAAGATCCTCGTCGCCGTGAACAGCCCCGCATTCAAAATGGCAACGGGGCTGGACGGGACCCACGTCGTCATAGTTCAGTGTCAAACCGACAAACGTCTCCTCGCGGAGGTTTGTCCTATGCTGCAGGCTCGAGCGATCTGTACGAACGTCTGTCAGCACCGGTCAGGGCTGTAGTCGACAGTATGCGCCGCGAAGGAAGGTTACAAGAGTCGCTGAACGATAACGTGATCACACGGTTGCTGCATTTGCCGGAGCGCGTGGCGCTTCAAGCAGTCGAGAACTTTAGCAACGTCGATCTTTCGCAGGTGGAGAACTTGCAAGGTTTTCTGGTGGGAATCATCAATCGTGTCAACGAGAAGGCGATTGCTTCCGAAAAGCTGCACCGGCCGCAGGTGCCATCTCCTCGAGGACGTCCTGCTCCAGCGGGTCCCAATGGCGGCCGGAACTATGGAGCACCTGCGCAGCATGTGTCAGTGCTTGGTGGGCCTCCTCAGGGCGGGCGTTTGAACAGCAACAATGGAGTAAATGGCGACGGCTACCAAGGCCAACTGACGCCTATGACAGCCGATCCTACTCCATCGCCGTACGATCGTTCCTTTGATGCCCCGCAAGATACTCGGGATCCGCGGCGTCGCCAGCCAGCACCTCAGGTGACATCCCAATACGGTGGAGCAGTACGAGCGCCGCAATTAGTAGGCACTGGCCACGGCCCGATTGGTATGCACTCGTTCACGGTGTTGCCTGTGTCAGTGCAGAACCACATTCACGCGTTGGTAGCAGATCGGACACTGGCGTCGTTAGAGGAGCTTGGCGGCAAGTGCTACGAAGTGCTGGGACAGCTTTCAGAGCCGCTGGCAAACCAAGTGCTTACCCGATTTGCAGGTGCCAACCTCTCGAACGTTCGCAACAAAAGCGGGTTCCTCATTGGTGTCGTCAAGCGAGCTCGTCAGGAATACGGCTTCAATTGAGTGGTGAGAAGGGAAGATGACAAAATCAACACGCACACGTGCGAGTTCGCAGCTCTCATCTTTGTTTGGTTTTCGCTCTTGACGTACTGACAACTGCAGGCTCAGTCTTGGCCTTAGTCTCAGTAGAAACGAATACCAGTGTCGACGGCAATAGCAGCAGTAACCCATATATTTACGTCTCCGGTCTCGCCGTCGAGCGCACAACACTTGTCCTCCTTCGTCGTTGGACTGGCAACCTAAACATAGTCTGCCCTCAATAGCGGCCGTTCGGCAGCATCAAGAGAGGTTCAAAGGGTACATCCGGTAGACTGTCGTCGTCATCTGTGTTCTCTTCAGTCTCAGAACTGCGTGCTATTCCCTTGGTTCGCAACTTGCGTTCGTAGAATAGCATGTACGCACAGCTGCTTAACACTTCAGCGACAGGAGCCTCACGTACACTCTCATCGGAGACGAAAAACCACTGTGACGGACCGGCGCGGCGGTATGCTGTAAAATGGCCGTACCGCTCGTTCCCATGATGCAAAATGACCGCCGTCAGATCGTACAGCAAATATTGCTTCTTACTGGCCTCGCTGACGGGTGGTGAAGACACTGTAGACCGTTGAGTTGCCGAGCACGAGGCGCCATTGATCGGCTTTTGCTCGGCAGAGTCCTCCAACTCGTACTGACAGTAGACACTCATATCTAGCTCCAAAGGGAACTCCACATACGTTTCCAGCTTGACTGCTCCACCAGTTCTCCTGTAGACTTTTCGATTCAGATGAAAACAGAATACGTCCGGACTGCGCGAGAATCGCAAGCGCTTGTAGCTTGTGCTACGGCGACGCTGAATCGGCCGTTCAAGCTGTTCCAGATCAACGCTAGACGATGAGACAGCTAGCTGCTTCAGTTTGTAAATCCAATCTTTCCGCTCCAGCTGCGCGATCTCCTGATCCAATCCGAGGCTAACGCTGCCGTGCTCACGCTGTTCCATATTCTCCATCTCCTGTCGATCTTCCTCCTCTGTAGCTTTCAGCTCGTCCGCCACACTGCAGTGGCTGCACTCCACCCCATCAATAACCTCTGATTCCGTGTACAACTGCAGCGCGTCGGTAAGACGCGAGAGCTTTCGGTCGTCCAGGGCCACAAGCGACAGAGACACATCGAGAAACGGCTGGTTCTTGAGAGGCCGGACGCGAGAGCATCGACCGCACTCCAGTAAATTCACTTGTAGGCCCTGCAGCGGGTTCCAGCTTCGGTCGTCGACTGCTTGCAGTAGCCGGAGATCGCTGATCGAGCTCAACGTTCCAGTATCTTGACCGTTCGTCATTATCAAGTCGACCAAGCCGCGGTCTCGTACCGAACAACAGCGTTGCTCATTGCCCACGAGCTTGAATAGAAACTGAAGCAGCTCTTGCGAGTCCTGTCAGGCAGTACCAGCAGCACCACCACCAATACCACAACCACAACCCGTCAATCAAGACGAACACACAACGATACATAAGTAACAATAGCAACATATCAGTAACAGCAACAAAAGCAACAAAAAGTAACGAGCCAATCCATCCCCACTTGCTGTTTGTTGCCCCGGAAGGCGCTCAACCTGCTCGTGAGCTCCGCGTTCAGGATCCGTGGCGCCACAACGACGCGACGCGATTGGCCATCAGCTTCTCGGGGCATCAGCGCTGCTCAATGCATCGCGTGTGGAATCAGGTCAGCTGGGCCTATGCTTTCAGCCAGTAACAAGCAAGAACGATCGACCAGGGACGCACGCACCATCGAGGCAGTCCCGCAAGGCGCCAGTGAACGTGACCGTGCGCTTCGTGACGCGCGCGCGCTGCTCGATCTCCTCGAGGTACTCGTGGACGCTGGGCAGCGACGCTAGCGCCTGTAGAATCGCATTGAAGAAGCACGTGTTGCCCAGGTTCTGGAGCCCAGGCACGACCAGCCGCGGCGTCTTGGCCGCGAGGTGCGACATGGCTACAGTCTGTTTGTTGCAAAAGAGACAATGGGGTTCGATTGGGTTGGGTGCAGCCTTTTCGACCAATCAACATCGAGACCAAATTAAACCAATCACGTCCATGTTGAAGGGGCACGGGCGCAGCTGCCTACCACACCCACTCATCGACAGACCGACCCGACCCATCGAAAGAGTCAGTAGCTTTCTGCTGACTTATTGCAATCGAAAAGTCGTCCTACAGACTGTGGCTAGTGTCGTCTTCGTGGCTACGGCGCCATGCGGGGCACAAAAGCAGGGAGACCTGTGATCGCACGGCCGAGAATCAGCGCGTGCACGTCGTGCGTGCCTTCGTACGTGTTCACGGCCTCCAAGTTCACCACGTGACGCATGATATGGTACTCGTCGGAAACGCCGTTGCCGCCGAGCATGTCTCGCGCATTGCGCGCAATCTCGAGGGCCTTGCCACAAGAGTTGCGCTTGACCATCGAGATTAATTCCACAGGAGCATTCCCCTCGTCGAGCAGACGACCGACTTGCAGGCATCCTTGAAGACCGAGCGTGATTTCCGTGTTCATGTCCGCCAACTTTTTCTGGATGAGCTGGTTGCTGTGACAGGAATGAGAGCGGGCAAACGTCACTTGGGACTCCAGCAACAACTTGCAACGCAAGCATGCACTATCGCAGTACGTACGCAGCAAGTGGAGCGCCGAACTGAGAGCGGTCCATGGTGTACTGGCGAGCAATGTCCATGCACGAATCTATCGCGAAAAAACCACGAGATCAATCCATACACAAGTCAGACCAGCCGTGAAACACGATTACTGACGCATGCACGTACATGCTGCACCAAGCGCTCCCCAGGCGATTCCGTAGCGAGCACTGTTGAGGCAGGTGAAAGGGCCCTGCAATCATTGCAAGCTGTCAGACATGACACGGCGCACGTGCGACAAGAGTTTACGCCATTCCATACCTTGAGGCCCTTCACGTTGGGCAGCATGTTTTCCTTTGGAACCTCAACATCCTCCATGAAAATCATGCCAGTCGCAGATGCCATCAACGTCGCCTTGCCTTCGATGTAAGGGGCTGATAGACCGGGGAAGTCCTGATGCGAAGATGTCAGTACAGCCGTTTGCCATGTCAAGCACACACGATGCAAGCAGCGCACCTTCTCGAGGATAAACCCACGAATGTCACCTTCATCGTCCTTGGCCCATACGAGGAAGACGTCGGCGATCGGGGCGTTGGTAATCCAGTTCTTCGATCCGTTGAGCACGTACTTGTCTCCTGTCAGTCTAGCGCGCGTCTCCATCCTTTTAACGAACACATACACATACAGAGGCACAAGACAATGAGATCCACTAAATCCTGTATCGCAACATACCGGACACCGTACGAGCTGGGGTCGGATCCGTGGTTCGGCTCTGTCAAGCCAAAGCAACCGATGATTTCGCCCGCGGCGAGGCGGGGCAAGTACTACAAATGGCAAAGCCAATACAACACAGCGCAGTGAGTGAGATGACCGCACAAGCATCACCGACAAGGTCAATCCCCTACGCACACAGACGTGTGTACCCACGAATGCATAAGTCAAAACACACCACCACCTACCTTTTCCTTCTGCTCATCCGATCCAAAAGTATTGATCGGGTGCATCACTAATGATGACTGCACACTCATCGCCGAGCGGTACGCGCTGTCGACCTGCCACCATGCAACCACCCGCCCAATTCACCTCAAAAATCAGTCGACAAGCACACAAATCCTACAACGCAACACAACACAACCAACGCGAATCGCGTCCGCTACGCACCCGCTCGACAGCGTTCGCAATGAGGCCATAGGACACATAGCCCACTCCTGCACAGCCGTATCCCTCAATCGTGGGCCCCAAGAAACCCATGTCGCCCATTTCGTTCATAATCGAGCGATCAAACACGCCTTTTCGGTTCGCTTCGACAATCCGTGGCAGCAGCTTTGCTTGGCAGTAGTCCGTGGCAGATTTCTAGTGCACACACATACGTCGATGTATACACATACACATAGACATACAAACAGTCAAACAAACGAACGAATCGCTCGCCCATCGGTGCAAAAGTATATACAGTACCTGGATCATGGCCTCCTCGTCCGTGAGCTGATCTTGCAGCAGCAATGGGTCACGCCAGTTGTAGACATTGCGGCCGCCAGCTACGCCGCGAATCGACCCGAGCGAGCGGCGGGCGGTGACGGAGGACACAGCGAGCGACTTGGCCAGCATTGCGTCTGAGATGAATGAGGTGAATCGAATTGTGGCGAGTGGGAGTGGGAGTGGGTTTTGGTGGCCGCTGATTGGCTCGTCCTATACCGTGATTGGAAGTTTGTATGCGTTGATCGACGACGTCTGTAGAAGACCATGTGCGTCTTCTGCACGAAAACGGCAGTGGCTCAACAGCACTTCAACGTGGCATCAAGAGAGCGACTTCTCATGCAAACAAACAGCTGTTGATCGTGCCAACAAGAACACGAGCGACTCGGAGCGTCAACTAGAGAGGGAAACTGGAAGAGGAGACAAAGCTTCGGATGTCGTTGTGGCTGCGATTGCGCGATTGCGTAGTTGTGGACAGTGCGCGCATGTCTTTGCGGTGCAACTAGTGGCAAAGCACCGCTACGGTATGGCGACGAGAAGAGCAGATTTAGTGTCGTTCTTTGGTTGTTGATTGAGGAGACCGAAATGGTTGAGGTTTCGACGAGCAGGAATGGCGTTTCTGGGGTCCGTGTGACAAGACTGTCAGGTGCATCGACGAGTATGATGTCGGCATCGGTCGAAAGGTTTGTGTTAAGTACATGACTCCTACCAGCGGTCTATCTCTCTTGCTGTCGTTGACCCGAGCAGCAGGTTGAAGACACTCGATAGGTACGTTTTTTACGAAACCGGTGCGTGATGTTCCGGATAACGGCTTCTCTCTGCATGGCATTAGAGAGGGGGAATCCGAGAGAGGCGGTGGTGAGCTTACGCCTACTGATTGGCACAGTCAAAACGTGGGATGACGCGCCGTTGCGCTCCCCACTTCTACGTCGCCGTCGACCACGTTGTTCTTTTCAGCCAATCGTCGTCGTTCACTCTGCCATCGCCGTTGATTGGCCAATAAGGCCTCGCATCGATCACCCCTTTGCCAACGGCACACGTAAGCGGTGGAAGACCCCCCGGCGACGTCACGTGGCGGCAGATCCTGCGATAATGAGTCAGAAGCTGCGCGATCTGATCCGCGCCGTGCGTGCGAGCAAGACAGCAGCCGAAGAGAGAGCGGTCATTGCCAAGGAGAGCGCGTTGATTCGCACGGCGTTCAAGGACCAGGACAAACAGTACCGCCATCGGAATGTAGCCAAGCTGCTCTTTATCCACATGCTCGGATATCCGTCGCATTTCGGTCAAATGGAGTGCGTCAAGCTCATTGCGAGTCCGTACTTTGCCGAGAAGCGCATGGGCTACTTGGGTCTGATTCTACTGCTCACGGACCAGGAGGACGTGCTGACGCTCGTGACAAATTCTGTGAAGAAGTGAGAAGTAGTCGTGAGCAGAAAAGGAGGAGGAGGAGGAGGAGGAGGAGGAGGAGGAGAAGGAGAGAGGGAGAAGAAACGACGCGGTAGCCTTTTGCACATCGGTTCTGACGGTTTGTGTGAGGTGGACGTGACGTTGTAATTTGTAGTGATCTGAACAACCAGAACCAGTTTATTGTGGCTCTGTCGCTCATGGCTGTGGGCAACGTGGCTTCTGTACGTACGGGAAGATAGGGGATTGCAGGGAAAAGCGTATGCGCTAACTGTGTATTGTCACTCCATCTTCTTCCGTTTTGTGTGGTGATGACGTGTCTTAGGCGGACATGGCGCGTGACTTGGTGATGGATGTCGACCGTCACTTACGTAGTGACAATGAACATCTGCGCAAGAAGGCGGCACTGGCGGCCATCCGTGTGTTTACGAAGGTGCCAGATCTAGTGGAAGACTTTACGGAATCGATCTTGGGACTGCTGCGTGCCAAGCACCACGGTGTGCTGCTTGCAGGCGTGCAGCTCATTACAGAGGTGGTGTTGCTTGACACGGCGAACCTGAAGAAATTCAGCAGCCTTGTTTCGAAGCTCGTTCGTCAGCTGCGTAATCTGCTGTCCATGGGGTACTCGAGCGAGTACGACGTCAGCGGCATTGCCGACCCGTTTCTGCAGGTTGCGATCTTGAAGCTCTTGCGGCTGCTAGGCAAGGACAACGAGGAAGCCAGCGAGGCGATGAACGATGTGTTGGCGCAAGTTGCTACGAACACGGAGACGGCCAAGACAGCTGGCAATGCAATTCTGTACGAATGCGTGCAGACCATCATGACTATCGAGAGCGACAGCGGGCTTCGTGTGCTTGCTGTCAATATTCTGGGACGTTTTTTGCTCAACCGCGACAACAACATTCGCTACGTAGCCCTCAACACGCTATCAAAGGTTGTCGCAGACGACGTTACGGCGGTGCAGCGTCATACCAACACGATCGTGGACTGTCTGAAAGATCCGGATACGTCCATTCGTCAGCGTGCACTCGAGCTTATCTACTCACTTGTGAACTCCGTCAATATTCAGTCGGTACGCAGATCGCTGTCATTTGCACTCAAATGCTGAGCTGCGGACCGTTGTCAACTAATTGGTGAACGCATGCTTACGTTCAGCTCGCTCGTGAGATGCTCAATTATCTCGTAATCGCTCCGAATGACGAGAAGCCTGAACTGTGCTCTCGAATTGCCGGTAAACACACCTGAATGGCTGTTCTGCTACTCGAGCTACATGTACCGCTTCAGCAAATACTAACGATATGGTATATGCTACTTGTAGATGCGGTTGACCGGTTTGCGCCCTCGAGCCGGTGGCACATCGATACGCTGATCACGATGCTGTCGATTGCTGGTTCGACACTGCCGGACGAGCGGATATGCAGTTCGCTCATAACGCTCATTCAGCGCAACACAAATCTGCACGCTTACGTTGTCCACAAGCTCTTCTGGGCCCTTCGCGACGATGTGTCTCAGCTATCTCTTGTGCACGTTGGTATCTGGTGCATCGGCGAGTACAGCAAGCTTCTGTTGCTGGACGCTCCTGCCTCGGAAGATACGCTTGATGACAAGAGCCGTGTGGAGGAGAGCAGTGTGGTTGAGCTGTTCGGGACGATTTTGCGTCATCATGGATCGACGGACATCACGCGCGCGTATTCATTGAACGCAATGGTGAAGCTCACGACGCGACTCAGCGCTTCGACTGAGATCGCTAAGCTCAATTCGATGCTTTCTTCCTTCAAAACATCCGTGGTGCTTGAGCTCCAGCAGCGCGCTACGGAGTATACGACGCTTGGCCAGCCGCAATGGTCGTCTCTTCGCAGTGATGTTCTTGCTGGCATGCCCGCCATCGACGCATCCAAGGTGCGCAGCCGCAACGATGATCTCGTGTCGTCAGTCGTGGGTTCTGCCGACCTTCTGGGTGACGAAGATACAGGAGCGAGCACAAGTCACGGGAACACCATAGCCGCGCCAAAGCTTGTCCAAGCTGCACAGTCGAGCGCTAGCACAAGTCTGTTGGATCTGGACGACATCTTTGGAGGTGCATCAGCATCGAACGCGGAAACAACAATGCCAGCTCCGTCTTCCGCTTCGACTGCACCTCCTGCTGTGGATTTGCTTGCCGACATTTTCTCTGGTGGTTCGGCTGCACCAGCTTCTGCACCTAGTTCCGGAAGCGGCGGTGTAGTCGCCCCAGGAGCCGACGACTTACTAGGATTGATGGGCTTTGGCACACCTGCCCCTGCGCCAGCTCCTCCTGCAGCAATCCCGCCAGTGCGTGCTTACGAGAAGAATGGGTTGACTGTGGACTTGACGATCACGAAGCCCAACCCTGACGATAAGTCCGTGACGTACATCACGGCGACCATTCGGAACTCCACGGCCGTTATGATCGAGAAGTTTGTATTCTTGGCCGCGTTCCCGAAATATGTGAAGCTGAAAATGGAGCCCCCCACCGGTGATGCAGTGCCACCGAACAGTAGTGGCGCAGTCACTCAGGTCGTCAAGGTCCAGAATACTTTGCAGGGAGAGGTAAAGTCGCTCGATTTGGTTCTCGCTGCTGTCTAGATTGCTAATGCGTTTTTGTTCAGAAACCCGTGCTGATGCGAATCAAGCTCGAGTATGTTGTGAATGGCAGCAAAGTGGAGGACATGGCGACAGTCAGCAACTTCCCGTCCAACATTTAGCCAATATCCGGATGGGAACGAAGCACGCTGATGCGTGTAATCTGCTCGGCTAGAGCTTACAGTTGCATCAGCTGTCGACGATGGCAAGTCGGGACGCGTGACCTGCCTACTGGAGTACGATAAAGCCGAGAATAGGTGTTCCCGTACGAGAACGATGCCCAGCCGATGTTTGCGGTCCTGTCTAGCTGTAACGATGACGAAGGGTAAGAAATACAGCCGTGCTCGTTTCGTGTTAACAGCTATTGCGCTTGTCACCACCCTGTGCAAGTGCGAATTCGGTGCAAGCAGTACGTACGGCGCTATTTCAGCGTGGAGAGGCGGAATTGCCAGTACGCTTTCCTCACGCGGTCCGTCTCGTTCATCAGTATCTCCAGGTGTTTTTTCGCTTCGTCAACAGCCTCAGCTGTGGCTTCATTCACGAGCAAATCCACCAGCAGCGCTGCCGCAAAGATACAGTCATCTGTAGCTGCCAGTATCTCCCGCGTCTTGCCCTTCAGCTGTGCAGCAAAGGTCGTTTCGTGGCCACGCACGAGACCGCGAAGGTAGTTCCACGGACTCTCGTTGTGCACTGCCACCGCGATCTTCTCAAGCGTGTAGTCGACTTCACGCTGTCGCTCTTCGTTGCTCGCAAGCCCGTCTGTGTTGTTCAGCACGACCCACCGATGGTTCCACGCCGAGTTGTTCCGCACGTCCTCCTGCAGCATCTTGTCCACGAATTCCAGCTCTCCGTCCCACAGCGAAAAGGTCTTGACTGCCCACTGACGGTGCGCCCACGCGTGGTAGTTCTTGGCATCCACGTCAAACGACAGGGCACACAGCAGCTTCTCGTCACTGCCGTCGTTTATCATGGTGCAGATCTCGCGACGGTAGTTCCAGATCTGATAATTCTTGGGGTGCTCAAGCGCCATGTCGGCCGTGAACCGGAGCTCGGCCCGAAGGTCCGAGCCCAGGGCCTCGAGCACGCGCCGTCGAAAGTACCAGACCGTGTAGTTCGCTGGATTTGCGTTGATCACGTCCAGCGTGAGGGCCAACGTGCGTTCACTGTACTCGTTCGTCTTGAGCACTCCGCGGAAGCAGTCCATCACGTCCGTAACTGCGCGTGCAGTGAGAGACAGTCGGGGAGCACGAGACACGTGAGGGGCACGTGGACAAGAGAGACGAACGGGGGATGTTGTACGTACATTCGGGCGCGTAGGCGATGCTCACGATCGGGTCAGGGCCGTCATCTTGCGGCACTTTGGCCACATCGCGCCACGTCGGGTCGTCTCGGTACTTCATGAAAAACGCGTTTTGGACGCATGCAGAAACCACTTTTTTGTGACCAGTGCAAAGGGTTCGAGCACACGTTGCGCAACCTTCGGCGCACATTTTGGACGGCCGAAACGAAAGGAACAGCATGCAGTCGAACAAAGTCCGACCAACAGAAGCCCGAGATTAGCATTGGGCATTGCGGTCCAAAAGCACGATCAAGCTATCACTTGGGCTCCTTTGGCTCCGACTTAGGCTACTTTGCGCTTGAGGACAGCACGGAGGTCATCTGCCGTCTGCTTGGCAATGTCTTGAGACCGCATCATGAAGCGGTCGGAGATCCAGCAGACTGTAAAGTAGATGAGTCCAAACGGGAGCTGTTCGGTCGACAAGTCGCCTGCGAGACGCGGTCGACCCATCACGCGCGACGTGTAGCTCGTGGCAAACCAAAAGCCCTGCAGCAGCGAGAAGACAAACGCCACTTTGAACGCCAGCAGCGGGTTCAGCCATCGCCGGATGAAGAGCACTGTACTGACGCCGATCCCGACCGTCAAGAGCTCAAAACCGGTAGTGAAGTCGATCCCCCGTGCGCTCTGGCGCATGCGCTGCACCTCGACGAAACTCATGAGCCCCACGAGACCCGACATCTTGCTCAAGAGCGACACCCACTGCTCGTTGAAGTACACTGTCTTGGTGTAGTGCTGCAGCACCTTTTGGTTCGCTGCCTCTTCGATCGTCTGCTGGATCGCCTGCTGCTTCAGGCGCTCAGCTCGCTGTCCTGCACTCGTCTCCATTGACCGCCGCCTCGCTCGAATGAATATGCTGCGTCCCCGTGTTCAAGCCGTAAACCCAGCAGTAAAACCAGCGGTACAACCAGCGGTACAACCAGCGGTAAACCCAGCGGTACAACCAGCCGTCTAAAAGCATCGTCACAAGTCGGAAAGGTATGATATCGGTTGCTGTCGGTATCAATCGACTTGTGGGCCGGTCAAGCGTGTAATCCCCTGTGAAACCCGATATCGAGATCAGTGGACGCCAACGCTTCCAACGTCCGCTGCCTACGCCTGAGCTCCGCCGACTGACCGTATCCCTCGTCGCTCCTCTTGCGCTATGCTCCGCCGCGTCGTCCTGTCGCGCGCCGCCTTTCGTCGCGTGTCTCCACCGATGCGCAGTGTCAGCCACACTGCAGTTTGCTATGCGGAGGAGCACGAGACGCCCACGGACGGAGCAGCTGCCGCGAAAGAGAAGACGACCGACGAGCCCAAAGCAGAGCTGTCGGAGTCGGAGACGCTGCAGAAAGAGGTCGAGGAGCTCTCGAAAGCCAACAGAGACATGAACGACCGTCTGCTGCGGGCTCTGGCGGACGCAGAGAACGTGCGGCGCATCTCCCGCATCGACGTGAGCAACGCACGAGAGTTTGCCATCTCCAAGTTTGCGAAAGCGCTGCTCGACGTGTCGGACAATCTGAAGCGCGCGCACGAGAGCATTGACGTGGGGGCCCTGCAGCCCGAGAAGCAGCTGGACGCGATCAAAGTGTTGCACGAAGGTGTCGTGATGACGGAGAGCCAGTTGCAGAAGGTGTTTCGGGAGTTCAAGATCAATCAGGTGGGCGCAGTGGGGGACAAGTTTGACCCCAACGTGCACGACGCTCTGTTTGAGTACGAGGACGCCACGAAGGAGGCAGGATCGATTGGACAGCTCGTGAAGCCGGGCTACCTGTTGAACGAGCGAGTCATTCGCCCAGCGCAGGTGGGGGTCGTCAAGGCGCCTTCCAAGGCGCAGTAGGACAATAAAGACGGACGCCAAGTCTCCGCCACTTTTGCAGTTGTGCTGCCACGGCATGGACTCGGACATGGGGGATAGTTCTGTGGGGCAAGAAGCACGTACTGGTGGTCGTGCTACGTCACTCGCAGCATCGAGTGTCACGTGCAGGAGACGGCGTGGTCGAGGTATAAGAGCAAGCGCGAAGCGTATTGTATAGACGAGTTGTTTTTGCCATTGCTGTGGGTTATTGTACTGCAGTGGGCTGTCAGGTACCGGTCATGTTACGACTTGGCTGACGAACTTCAGCGAGGCGAGCGGATGTCGAACAATCCGTGCGCAACAACTGTTGTGTCGATTACGTCCGTGACTAAGCATGATGACTGATCTAGAGCTAGCGATTGACTGCCCACGTCGGATCCTGTGGTCTCCACTGAATCAGACGTTCTGTACGAAGTCGCTGTTCCGACGCTCCAAACTCCAGCTTGGAACACGTGAGCTCTATAGATTTTGATTCTAGCATCATTGCCACTGAGCAAGAAGTGCATGTCTGTCCTCACCGTAGCACCTCGTCTATCTTTGCAATCACCGCACGTTCGATGGCCCACCACTCTGTCATACAAGCACTTCGATGCATAGTCGAGATGAACTCAGCTAATGCTACATATGTAGTGCTTAGGAAGCAAAAGCCACATTCGTAGCAGTCGACAATTCTGATCGTTTACTCGGTTTTGCAGGAAGTGGAAGAAGAAATCACCGTCGAGCACGTTTCGATCAGCCGTTCTGTCAACGGGTTGCCGCCATGACGCCGTCATGTAAGATTTGCACTTGCTCGTCATTTTGACTTTGCGTCCGCCACCTCCCGTGACAGCCAACTGCACTCTTGTGTAGAAACCGAATACGTTCGTCGTATAAAAAAGTGAACGAACTCGAGAACTTGACCCGCCACAAAACGCTGCCTCTAAGTATGTAGGATTGGCTTGCCTGTACAACGCGCTCGCTCATTTCGCTGGCTCACTCACACAAAAATGCGTCAGTCACACACTTTGGACAGCAGCGCACGCATTAGCTCCAACGCATAGTTCAGCTTTGACGCGCCTTCACACAAGTGCCCTGTAGTTACAATGCGGAACATGCTTGGGCGTCAAAACAAATCCATCTTTTTCACACGACCGATCGATGTGTGATAGCTGTAGATGCAGACTTGTCAAGAACTTTTCTCACACTTGCGCGTTCGTCTTTTCCGCACTTTTCACTTGCTCCGATGACAATAAGAAGACGGTCAATCGAAAGGCAATGCATAAGCTTGCGAAGAACGCCAAATCAGACGGCTAGTACAAAACGTGATTGTCCATCGAGTCAATGATGGAGTCATGTTGCGCAGTGGCTGAAGTTCTACGAGCCCGATCTACAAATCCAATCTATCAGTAGAGGTCAGCATTGCTTATATATGATGTCTCATTTGTCTGCAACTTTACCTCCACGTCAGCCAGAGTCGACCACACAAACGACGTAAGAGAAAGGTCTCTTAGTTATACAGACACTGTAGCGCAAGGCGCTCGCTCAATAATGATTTTCGACTTCGTATACGCGCACAGTGTGCAGTTCTGCTCCAGAATGATTGCGGACAGCCCGTCAAGAGCACGTTGTGCAATCCATCGAGTTTAGTCCCAGTTGAAAATGAGAAATAATTATGCATAGAATCCAGTAGGCTTAGTGTAGCAGCTTGCAGTCACTTTTGTATTCTCCGTCAAGGCATTACATCCCAGGCACCACAGACACCGTCGACACTTGTGCGGTAGCAGGATGGGCGACAAAAGATATTGACAGATGAGGTCCCTGATCGATAAGAAGGATTATGAAGGCCATTCATCACATATTTTTCGCTGACCTGGGCAAAGGACCAGGACCAGGAATGATCGCACCAGTTACATCACCTTGTAGATATGTGTCTTTTATTGCCTATAGCCCATCGGCGCCTTGCGAGAGCTACCAAAGGCTCTACCGCGGGATTACATGCTTTTCTTAGCCAGTGTCCTAATAGTGTTAGTCACACACTTGTGCAGATCATGTTTTGCCATCCTTTGTGAGCAAGCAGTGATGTAGTTGACGGGTCTACAACAGCACATACGCTAACGAGATCGCGAGAGACAGCCACCATATATCAAGCATCCATTGTGCGGGGAGCGCAAAACAAAGCCAAAAGACAGTTGACGCTGAATGGGGATCCTCTTCTTATCATTTCTATAGGTGAGTCTTGGCTAAAAATTTAATAACACGATAATCAACATAAAACGCCGCTCGCCTATATCGACTATTTGTATTCTCTGCACAAGAAGAGTTAGCAGCACATATACAAATCACACCATCAAAGTTAGAATTAGTGCGAGACTCGCTTGACGAGGTAATTTTTGTAAAATATACAGTTTTTGACCAGTTATTCGAGTTCATGACACACCAGTGCAACTATTGTTACAGCTAAGCTCGGACCTCACCTTATTGGCTGATACGTGACAACTTGAAAGACGGGACGAGAGGATCGGTCACCATGGGATATCAGCATGATGTTGTGGCATGAGGAACTGAGAGATACAAACGCCATGTGGGAGTGAGATATAAAAGCATCATGTGGTCCCAGTACGTGACGATAAGCGGACTGGACGTGCGCGACGCGCAACTTGACCTGGTCAAGTTACAGTGCACATTATTTGCATATCGTAAAGTGGACTGACGAGATCAAAACCGGATAGAAGTCACTTTCTCTACACCCTTTTGCGCAAGCTCAACCACTACATACTTTCTACAATTCCTATTTCGATATTGGAAGAGCAGTCGTTATAATCTCCCGCTTATGATATTAAAGATGCAGTCCCTGTTTGATTGTCATCTTGCATGATCAATCTCCTTATGTAGATAACACGACTTGAGCTTTTTTAAGATATAAGATCATTTGCACACAAACATACACAGGTCCTGCCTGACCTGTTTAATTATGTACAGCCTTGCCCGATGGTGATGTCAATTTGGTCACGTCAAAGACTTGCGTTTTGCAAGGCTCACTGTCACCAAATTTTACAGGTAAAGACAGACTGGTCTTGTCCTGTTGATAAATACAACAATATTACATAGATTTTGATCGCAATCTGAATATATAAGGTTAAAGAACATTTTCATTACTAAGGACGTATTATTCCAAATATGAAAAAACCCTCGCTCAATAATCACCTCGTGAACAAGAAATGAGTAAATATTGTTAGAGTACTGCGAAAACATAATACACCATTTACAAGAGGAATAATTATACTTAATATAACATAAAGGTAAACTTGGAATATTTTGATCAATTGTGATATCCATATGCGAGGAAATTTATAAATACAAGCAGATACATCGTTATCATACAATATCATTGGCCAATATCGATATTGTCGTTTACATTTATCTAGATGCCGTAGCAAATATATAAGAAGTGGGCTTGCCGAAGACGTTTGAGTATTACTCCTTTCGATCAACTTGTGACAGCTGGCGACTTTTAAAATTGTAGTCCCGCAAAAAATATTATTACAGCGCAAGAAATACCATCACGTGTTTTGCAAGAACACCGACTACGTCGTGCGTGTGAACTGATAGGTTGTCAGTATGCTGACACACGTATGACCAGTATTTTTTAGTTTTCAGCATTCCGAGTCAATAAATACAATGAGCATTGCCCGTTCCTGCTTTCCCACCATATGCGGACCGCTTGCCCATTAAAATAGCCTTCATTCATTTGCCCATTTCAATCCTGCATTCGCTTGCCTTTTTTGTCATATTTGTGATTTCATACATAGCAGTTGCAGCAACATTGATGACGAGTGACAAAGAGCAGTGCGCATTTAGTGCTTTCGGTGATGATAATAAGATCCATACGGGGAGTAAAATTATGATCAAAGCAACTACTGCGATTTCAAAAATGCAATGTGACGCAATCAATTTCACAATAGGTTCTCGTCGACGAAATAATTGTAAATAACCCCTAACTTTGTCGATAAGAAGCTAGAATGAGGTACTCACCGCTGGGATTGGCATGATGGGTCAGCAATACCGGCTTATATATAGCAAAAAACTGTTAAATAATGGTAGAAATGGAAAGAATTGTCATCTACTGCAGCGGGTGATCTACTAGCAAGAGGCTCAGAGATGGCAATCTAGTTTGCGAACTAAGGACATCATTGTAATCACTTTGCATACACCATCAAACCCACACCATCTTAGCTTTCTAATACGAGATACCTAATCGCTGCCGATATCTACAACAAGCAATCGTCTTTCTCGTATCTGATCGAGAAAAGGCCGTCAAAAGCAGTCTGCACGCAAAAATTGTACATTCGTTGCGCAATAAAAAAACTATTATGCACACACGTGTTCCGCCGACGTCATTTGCTCTGCTATTTTGCCGATGAATGACCACTATAGGAGTCTCGACTTTGCACAATTGATGAAGTCTTTTCTTCTGAAATTGCAGCCATAGGAATGTCCATGACCAATAGCCGAAGAGTGACTTTCGTGATCATTCGTGCGATCCAAGGGATAAGCATACGTTCAACGCTTAACACATATGCTGCGTAACGTTCTCGCTAGACTAAATACGAATTTCTAATAAGATGTAATGCACACTACAGCGGTACTACACCATATTTAGTCGAGCAACAGAATTAAATCACATAACTAAGTTTATTGTTGTAGATTTGTAATGCAAGCGCTCAAGTATCACGTATCGAGAAGTATATAAGAGCAGTACAATAGAAATCTGAGTGAGGAATACTCAAGGATAATTCGGATAATTCTGTCGGTGGAATCCTGGCTATTACATGCTATCGAAATGGAACATCAAGATTTGATTTAATTGGGTTTGGCATTAATTAAGATAGGTAACTGAAGTAAATTCTATTGTTCACAATAATCGTCAATCAGGCAACACTACGTTAGTGATATTCGACATGAATTGGGAATTGGTATTGCTATGCAGGAACCGGTATCATACATTTCTCTACTTTTTTGTAGGAAAGCTAAAATAAATGAATGTATGTAAAGGATTGATTGATACACCTTAGACTGTGCATGATAAATTAAAAATAAATCGCATAAATGGCTCATGTAATGTAAAATGTACATCTGGGGTATACTGTACAGCCGTATATACACATAACTGCGATCATGAAATACATACACTTCCATCCGCTTCATTGCTTCGCTTGATGCATTATCATAAATCTAGATATCACATTCTTTAACTGTCGTATTGAGCGAAGAAAAAGATGGCTCGAAGCTCTGAGCATAATCCAAGAGGGTCGTGTGTAGTTTCTATGTTAAGCTGCGATTTCTTCTACACTACCACCAATTATTATAAGACTAACGATATCTATAGATGTAGCTCTGTCTGGGCCGTATCACCTCAATTGTATGCAATGAGACGGCGTGTTGAAATATCCTGTCACAATGCTCTGTAGAAGGTTTACCTTACTACTCGAGGTAGCATAAGAAGACTCATAGTTTAGCCAAATTCGTGGAGAGCTAATTTTGCTGAAATGATGATATTTAAGTAGTGCTATTGCAGGCGGTCACGTAAATGCATGCAAACAAATGAAATTTGACTAAACATGCAATGATGCTAAAATCTTGTCGTCGTCGTATTAATAAATTTATGATTGGAATAGTGATGTAAGGTTGTTACGTATATAGTAATATGTATGATGCAAAGATAAAGACGATAATGCTGTCTGCAGTGGAGGCCATAATGCTAATAGCGTAGCAAGTCGCAGCTCTAGTTTGCATTGAACAAAAATACAATCTGTTGACAAACCAAATGACGTTGATTATGACCACAGAAGTAACCATACAAGTATGTTACTCCCTTTCATAGAACTAATGTGGCATAAGTACTGACGTATCAGTAGCTATCATGATATTGCTAATAATATAAAGGAAGACAAAAGACTTATTCTACACTTTCCAACTCGCCACAAGTCTCCTTGTATAGTTTGTCAAAACACTTAAACCGATATCCGATTTTTTATAAAAAGATCCCTGTGATCCAGAGTATGAACGAATCGGTCGTGCGTACGCATCAGTGACGGATAATGTATTCGATATTTTGGCTCTGTTTTATTAATTTCTTCGCTTGTGATGCATTTTTATGTGTCAATTCGTTGATCCCTTTTCGTTTCGCTATTACGGTATAAGACAAAACGGCAATTCCATCTGTGTTCTTATTCGCAAAATGGTATTATTGCTGCCATTAATGTGTTATCGACATATACACATTCCGATCTTTCGACAGTATTCTACCTGTGTGACGAGTTACTTGCGAATATATTTATCTAATCAACAATAATGGATCAGCGAAATGACCGCTTATACAAATTAAGCAACATACACACGCAGTACAAGATCTTTAGATATGTATATGATGAACATTATATTGTTTCTGACGCCATTCGGCACAACATCTCGACTTGAAATATAAAGAATACCAAGATAACATAAAACAATTTATGCACACATCTTTGGAACATTATTCCGCATGCGGTCCGCACTAAATATCCTCTCCTCAGCATGATACAACAACCTGTGCAAACGAGTTTGTGACATATTATTTCCATACCGGGTGGTTCATACAATGCTCGTGTGTCTCGCCTCTGATGCGAGATCTGTTACACACAATGCGCCTGTCAGCATTGAAGTCTTGCCGCAGCACTGGTATGTTTATAGTATTATATGTGAAAGCTAGACTGCGTCCACACAAACATTTCGTGTACTTGATGATGTGCAACGATGGCAGAAATTTAGGGCTACATAATTGTAAAAATAATTGCGATAGAAGTAACCAAACGAAATAATGCTAGCAATAAACTACAGGGCTGATGTAATAAATGCGATCTTGATTTTGTAGCAAAGGTCATGACGTCTATTTCTTTTCTCCATCCAAGTCTTACCCTTGTAAATGCTTAATAGTGCTGCAGCCATGGATGCTTCATTGTGCACAATTTCGTCGGTTCATTGCCATAAATAACGCAATCTAATCGTTGAAGTAAAGCCACGCTAAAAGATTGTTTAAAAACTGATGTCGTTGCACAGGTGAGGTCTTTTGTGTAGATTGCCATCCTGATAGGTGAAAAAAATGATAAATTGGCACGAATAGTATCAATTCGAGTACGCTTTTGCTACATCTCTACAATCTGAAAACATCTGATCGGAACTTGGCATTGTGTACAATCGGTTTGTACCCACTTTTGACAAGCAATTATATTCTCTACGTGACCTTTGTACACTAAATATGAAGCCTTTTACAGACCACATGTCGTCAACATCTTCCATATTATCGGCTCAATTTAGCACAAGCTGTTATATGTAATATCATCGTTTTAGTCGACGAGCGCAACGTGTGAATGATAGCCATATGCATGCGAAGGCGTCGAGAAGGAAACCGTCATGCTGAGCAAAAAATGAGCAAGAGATTTGTGTGGAATCAAAACGCTGATGCTTGCACAAAGCTTTTAAGCGATAAACTTGTTTAGCGACTTATATGTATGTTCAACTGAGATTCGAGGCAACATGAAATGACGTATAGGCAAGCAAAAAGAGTAGATAAGATTTATCGCTACCAAAAACGTTTTGATGCTATTGCAGGTGCTCATGAAGCTTTATGCTGAGAGTATGAATGCCAATCCGACCGTCATTTTGGACGTAGAACTCATTTGGCAACTGGACAACAGAGCCTTCCGCATAAAGAATAGCATGAAAACCTTTCTTAGGTCTTGTGGGTGCAATAACCTGTGAGATGCTAAAACGTACTGTTGCTTACTAGTTTCTATTGCTCTTGATTATCTTTTACATGCAGAGTTGACTACACACTTCGTATTCCATTTAAGCCGCCATAAGTTCGAGCTTTTGATTGAGCTGCGAACAATACGAAACGTACAGCAAAAGAGTTGAATGCACGACGAGCGTCCATACTGCAACCAAAGCATGAGTAATTACAAGCGCTCAAAATTACTAGCTGGATGCCGTAAACAGATGAACTAACCCCTTCATGACTTTATCAGTTCAGGCTAAAAATGATGCATATTGTGATAGCATGTGACGATATATTATCATAAGCCGTTCATTGTTTTATTATTGATTTGATCAATCCAATAACTGTCTACAGGAATTGAGATGGTGGATGCGGTGTGAACATGCAAAAAAAGAAACCGAATAAACAAGTGGGAGCACCTTGTCGATCCTTATACAACGTTTTTGTCTTGCATATATCTAGCTGACGATATCTTACTCATTCTTTTATCTGAGTAGCGAGAGCATTCGTAATCAAGTACGCATGTACCCTTTGCCCACTTATATAGAGACCGCACAATGACAACAGATTCGTATAACAACCCTGTAATCATGCATTACGACTCTATCATGATTAAGGAAAAGGTATATGTCTGATATATATTGACGCAATACGACAACTCGGTACTAAGCGCGACGAATCCGATATGGTAATGGTATAATCAAATGCATCATGCATCGCGATGTCGGTCTACTTGCACGAACAAAATATGATGATGATGCTCGCCTTGTAAATCCTGCTATTTCTACGAGAACGATGTTGCGTACCGCTCGCCATTCATGGTTGAATGGAAAGTGTTTAGTGGACGGCCTATCCAACACCCGGCGATCGTCGGGTGAGCTCTCTCACTATCGTTGTCGTTTTCGGCAATTATAAATATGCTCACTCTACCAATAAACATCGCTGGCGCATATAATTTACTTGTTTATTAATTCGGTGTCTTTTCATTTGCCAATCATTTATTGCATGTTTTGTAAATAGTTCTGTACAATTGTTTTGATGAGTTGATGATGTTGAATGTAGATTATTTTGTCTATGAATCATTTTTAGGGATCGTTTTAATGAACCTCGGCTTACGAAAGTACTACAATAAAGCTTTTATATTGATACGCAAATTAGACCTTGGTAAAGATATCTTGTCGCTGAACCATTCGACGACTTTGATCGCTGCAACTGCTTCTTTGTGCGTTATTTGTCGCAAAAGTCGTATGGTGGGTATTTAAAGCGAGGATTGTTGTACAGAAACCCTTCAAGATGTACGGGGTTGTGATAAAGAGTTATATATCAAGGCGTAGACCGTACGACTCGTCTAAATTCGTGCGGAGTTGACTGTCGATAAATAACGTAAAAGGATGTCTACTGCTTATAAGCCGAATCAGTCCTAAGTGATATCGTGATTCTCTACACCTGACTGCTATATCGCTTACTGCTGACCGATGGCTTGTTTTGCTGTATGGAAGAGCACGCTACAGAATCTACCTGCCACATGCAGTGTGATGATGCTTCATCCTTTGCATGTAAATGACCCGGTCCTCTCAACACGGTTGGCATCTATACCCTTCTTGCAACGAGAAGCATAAACCTCGGTCGATAATAGAAAGAGCATCGAGCAAAGATTATCAACAAGACTTACAATTGCTGTATATATGAACGATGAGCAAGCGCTTATGTATCGAGCACACATTCTCACGTGAAACATACAAGCCGCCGCGCATTCACAGCATCCGCAGATACTTGGGGTCATAGAGAAAGTAGTACATGTGTGAGGTACATGTAGTACTTGTGGGTATACAAACGATGGTCATCATGCTTGCGATGAACGAAGCAGAAGCACATTGTTTAAACTGGCAATCGTATGGAAAGCACCGCGCGTAAAACAGTCCAATTTGTATCGATGGACAGACAGACTTGATTAACATAAAATAGTTGTAATTGGTATACGAGCTCATGTGATAGCGCCATTGGTGTACTAATGCTTATCAACCCCCTGCTCTGACCCACCTGCCAAGCTGCAGACGTGAGACAGACAAGCTGAACGTAAGCTAAATCCTCGACTTGCACGATTGTGGTGTTATTTATCTAAAAGCGCTCTTTATTCCAGTACTCGACGAGTGCAGTGAATCATCAAAGATATACTGTCGATGATCTTTTCAGTTCTAATAGTCTTGGTGCAATGGATCGCCAAATACCATCTTTCTTCCATTCTGTGAATGCTGACGACCTGAAAGGCCCTTGCAGTGAGCATCATTAACTCCTGTACGAAAGACGCTGTAGTATACGTAGCTAGAAAGAGAACGGTTGAAGCGCTCTGAGTAGTATAACAACACGCGTGACGATAATGACGTATACCACACGTTTGCTGATCGATGCGGTGTGTACTTACCAAGCTAATGTAGTAGTATGTGCAAGTCTGTGTTTCAACCTACGTCAGTAGAGATTGAGCACCCTTCAGCAATGTGCTAGCGCTGCGTAGAGCTACCCTTTGCGGCTGAGAAAGTGGCAATACACGCAGCAATGTGTTGCGAGATTAGAAAATGTCAGAATAGTATCTGGCGGCCCTAACACGTAAAACATTAGCTGTTGTGACCTGAATTCCTCGATGATAAGATCTGTCGCAATAATGTTGTGGCCTCTCCTCTGCTACTTGACTTCAAGTACCGATCAGTCGACAACTTTGACAACTACTGCAGAATGCTAACTCACCTGCGGCTTTCATCGCTTGAATTCGGGAGAGTATCGCAACATACGGGAAGCAAAAGCGCCGGTTCTCTCGAGCTTGAGGGTGCACGCAATCATTCTTGACGGTCGGTCACTCGCACCGATAGAAAGTCGCGCTGCCCACTCTATGTAACTGCCTCATCACTCGTTCTGCTCACACCGCATGTTTCTGTAACGAAAGCAGTTGACGCTGTAAATACGATACCGTAAAACGGTGCTTAGGGCTCAGAAAAAAGAGGTCGGAATCACTTGCAGCACCAGACATGTGAATAACTATAAACATTCGTGAGTTGAGGTCATGTGGAAACTCCGCTTCGAGGGGAGGAACGCATACGACACGTTCATTTGCACTGCTGTCATTCACATACATTGTTACTAAAGCCGCTACACATGCACATGCCGTAGTTTCTAGGTCGGAAGCGACCACCATCGCGGATTCTTTGCGGTAGTTCGCGTGACCGATAGAATAGCTGCTTTTACACTCACACGAAGACGTTAATATGCCGTGTACACCCAGTACATGCGACGCTGAAGATGTCGAAACGACGAATGCCTTGTCTCGCGTTCACACTGCAGCCGCCTTGTTCTTCATCTTGCTACCGTGACGCCAGCAGTAGCCGCCGGTCTTGGGTCCTTTGTTGCATCCCTCGACCTTGCACTGACGCTTGCCGCCGTGGCTCCAGCACACACCGGCCTTTCGAGATGCATTGTAACAGCCCTCCACAGTGCATCGCTTGCCGCCGCCGTGCCGGATGCACAGACCGAGACTTAGTGCGTGTTTCGTGCAGTGCGCGTTGATACAGCGCAAGCCGCCGCCGTGGGAGATGCAAAAGCCCCCGGCTTTGGCACGCTTGTTGCAATCTGTCTTCCCGCAAAGTTTGGCAGCGGCGGTGCGCTTGGCTCGATCACACGTGTTCGAGCAGTCGGGCGACAGCGCGATCGTTGGCATCGGTTGCTGCCTGCAAGTAGCGTCAGCTCGAACGTTATGGTGCGGTTGCTCTGGCAATTGCAGCCACGCGTTCGTGGTGTCGTGGTACTGCTTCCATAAGTCTGTGCTCTCCTTGTTCACGGGACTGTAATTGCTCTTGGGACTTGCGTCACGGTTGACCATGAAGCTGATGGCTGGCAGACGTGCGAGGCCCAGTTCATTGGGTGGCGATACAATGTCGTTCAAGGCCACGAACTGTGGCGACGATCCGACGGTGCTGGTCGGGTCGGATCGTGCAGTCGAGACCGTCGTCATACTGGATAAGCTGGGCAGACGCACAAGGCTGCTTTTCGACGAGGACACGATGGTCGAGGGTACTAGCGGTAGCCGCTCCCACAAAAAGACACAACTGCTCAGCTGAGGCGCGATCGCTGTGTCCATCATGCAAATTGTAGCTAGACAATGTGCGTCTACAAGGTACTGCCTGGTGACAATGAGTAACAATGAGCCCGTGTCACTTGTCTTTACGAGAGAGAAGCCACGACGTTTGTACACGCAGATTGCAAAGTGAAGTTGGCATCCCCCACAGATGTGACGCTCGGCGGTCTCGCGCCAAGTTCAAACTAAACGGAACAAGGAATCGTGAGGCGAATTTGCTGCCGAGGAGTATGACTTATCCAAAATTCCACCACGAGGAGCATAAACCCGACGACTGCTACTACTACCACTCCGGCTCGGAGGTCCAGTCAACCCACTCGTGCACTCGCTCTTGGGCACAATATTGCGATAGATTAATGCGCAGGGTACTACTACACCGCAAAAACGACTTGATGACAAAATCGAACGTTTCGCACATGCTCGAAAGCCACGACGATAAGAACGATGGAAGGGCACATTCGCGGACACTGACGTTGGCTGACACGCCCGTGGTTCGCCGTCAAGACGATGACTGTGTTTTGTGGCTGTCTGACGACGTCCACGCGGTTCGATGACGGAGACGAAACCCGTGGTATCCACTATCGAGAGGGCCAAAACGTTTTTTCAGCTTTTATGAGGTAAAAACACTGGTATCGACATGTAGATACACAATGGGTCGAGGCAATGCTACTGGGTTAGCAGTTGGAACAAACGCATTAGTGACGGAATAACACTTTTACGCGAAAAAGGCACCCGCATTGAACGCGTACATCCAGCCATGATGGACTTGAAGCGCGACGCAGGCGACGTGGCAGTTGGTAAGCGCGAACCATCTGTCTTCTTTGCAGGGAAGTTCAACGTCAGCGTTGCTGCCTGGACTTCAATCGCAAAACTTTTGGCCTACACTCTGGCTCTTATGCAATGTCAATGCGCCCAGAAACTTATGCAATCACTATGGTGAGCACTATAGGTGGGAGCATAGGGTGGCTTGGTCGTGCCATCGGTATTGGCCTTTCACGATAGCCCACGTCTTGTTGCGTAGAGTCCCCTGGGCCATGCCACTTTGTTTTGGTGGGCAGGCGTACGCGTTGCGGGTTCTTGTATCAACCTCATTTTTAGTGTCGCGTCTACGGTGGCCACAGCTGAGATGTTGAAGTAAGCAAATCGTAGTGCACCGTCAGACCAGCATGTGCCACCGCTCGCCAAGCAGACGAAGACGGTACACAAGCGGACCTTCGTCGCCGCACAATCTTCGCAGAAATTGCAATCGCTAAGTGATGTTTTGCCGTACTGTGCCTTTGTGCGCGAAAGTACCATCCCCGCCATCCCCACGCTTACACACCATCCCCATACTTCAATATCAACTGATCAGGACGTATGCGTTGCCATCAGTCCGCTCCAGTCAAACGTGCATGCCAAAGTCATTCTATCGAGGCCGCATATCGATGTGCGTAAAGAGGTAGGAACGAGATGCGGTTGCCACTGCATTCCACAAAGAATGTTTCCATGGGGTTCGAGAGAAGTGCATGCGAAGGAGAGGAACGACTGATCGCACGCGCGCTCGAGCGACACATCGGCGAAAAGCAGAGATGATTACTAGCGAGCTTGTAGCAGCTGTTATTGTCGGCACTTGGATAAAGTACTAAGATTCAATGGTGCTGGGACTTGTCATCGGGGTCTTGAGTCCCATCGATACCAGCATACACGCGTAGAGCGGGAACTGAACTGTATTCGTATGTTAGCAAAGAGCAGTATCGTGGAAGTTGCAAAGATCGGTCATACAAGGAGTCAATGTCGTACGTGGTAGGTTCGAAACACCCTCGAGAGCGGTCGTAGATGTGATATAGCTCACTAGTTGCGGATACCAGCTTGTAGTTCTTGGTATTGAACTCCCCTATTTATAAAACATCGCGACACAAGAAGTTGTCTTGGATCTCGGAATCGTCTTACAAAATGTAAATGATTTGTTTCGTCACACCCGCTTCATGCTCTCTCGTTAGACGTACATGCTTCCATGACTGTATCGATTACAAATGCGGTCAGCTTACCTACCCGAGTACAAAGCGGCGAGCAGGGTCAATGGCTGCAAGCGGCAAATTAGCGCGTCGACATGAGTTACACTGTCACTTCGTTCTGCAGTCGCATGGTAAAGAACAGATGAAATTCTTAGTTACCCTACTGTGCCTTTCGTCATCAAACGACAGTCAAGAATGACGTTGCGCAGACAATACTGCCACTAAACCGATTTTATCGGCTGTATATAACTACTACCATGGCCAGGGCAAAGGACACTCACTCACTTCGCACCGCCCTAGTGTCATGTACTTCATAAAGGAGACGCTTGAGCACATTCTACACAAGTATCGTGTCTACGCGTATGATAGACTGATACGTACGGAGCCTCAAACCGTTTCTGAAAGCTGGTCAATCACACTACCTGCTACTCAACGAGCTGAATGTGTTGTGTACTGTATGGAGTGCACTGGCAGTGACAGCTTCATATGACTACAGATGTACAAATCGTTCCGATGGATGTGTCGTTAATATCAACGTATGGACTCCACGCCTTCGGCGATACAATATCTCGCAGCACTACCAGCACTAAGGATAATACGAATCGCGCGACTACATGCTGTTGCTTGTGAGTGAAGGGCATTAACGATCTATTTTTGCACAGCACGTTACGCAATAACCATCTACAAATTTCACGTAATAATGAAAAACAATTTATATATAAATACATTATCTGTGCTTGTTGCGAGCATCTAATACACCTCAGTAATATCATTATGCATTGAAAAAACGCGCTCCTGTTCATTTGTTTATTTACGCAAAAGACGTGTCCGCACTACGACGTATTCAACCCGACATCCCACATATCCCATGCTAGATGATGCATTTCGACATAATCTAATATTTTGCTTAAATTGCAAGTAATGTATGCACGCTGCTGTCCAGCCTCTTTTGTCCAACATTGGCCACAATGGTGGATCACGTGTCTGGCTTATTTCATTTTGATTTGATCCATCTGTGTGAAGCGAGGTAATAAGTGTTTCCGATGATGACTTACCATCTCTTCGCAAGGAAAGCAAGCAAAAGATTTTTGGATGTTGTAGTCTTGCGTCGAGCTACACTAAAGATCGAAGAAGGCCGTCAGGCCAAACACTATTCTGATAGACCTGTGAAAGTCTTTCATTCTGATTTTAGAATGATCTCATTCTATTACGCTAACCATGCTGTTCGACATAGGCAGTCCAATATACTGTGTGCTACATTAATTGCTCATTCATAGATTATCCTTATACATAATCGCTTGAGGCCGCCTTCCTCTCTTCTCGCATGATCAAGGCAAATTACCAAATCAACGGATGTATAACGGCATGGACATCTATTTCAGCCAACCATTTATATACGTAAAGAAAAGACCTGCAGTCTTGAATTCACAGCTCTACGATCAATTGCAGGTGAATGACGAATATACATCTACATTATTGTAATAAACGGCTTTACGAGAATACATACGATCCCACAAGATCCAGTTATTATTGAGAACATCGACAAAAAGACGCAGCAATATTCTCGCAAATATTTGAGGTTGCCGCGCTAGAGATATGAATACGTGTTTCATATTAATCTGCGTAACTTCCATTTGCTTGATCTCTAGTGCAATAATACATCCGTGTTTATTTTTTCACAAAAAACATTGTATGGCAACTGGCCCTTTTCCACTCGATTTTGGGAGCTACGACCCGGCTAGATACTCAAACAAGTTCGTGCTGCTAAAAACATGCTTACATATCCTGCCGTTTGCACAAAATATTAGTGGACGACTGGCCCTTGCAAAGTGCATACAATGAAAGCTGACAGCATTTCTTAAAAGATACGCCACATCACAACATGTGAAGACGGAATTATGTAACTTTGTCTGCGAACATGGTTCTAAAATTCGATGATTTATTAGTTGTATACAAATGGTTTCGATCCAGTCGCGTCCAATAAAAATGATGCCACGATCTCGGCAACCACAGACTGGTCTGCTTCAGTTGATGCAAAGGGACCTAGAAGTGTCGTTACTAATGACGCGTTTAAACGGTAATAACGTCCTTGTACGAGTAATTGCGAATCTAAGATAAAAATGAGTATGCATCGATATTGTCTTTGAATAAAATGAAGTCAAGTTGACGCTCAAGCATCCAGCCGGTCATCGACCGTGTCTAAGGATGAAACCCGGCTAAATACCAGACCGTCAAATTTACTTTATTTTTTCGAAAAGACAAGATACAGTTTGTACTACATCACCTATGCGAAGGATTACAAACCCGTGTTTGTTTTACCCGCGGCAAAAAAGCATTTAGACTACTCTGTAGTTATGTTTTTATCAAAAATAAAACTTGAGAATATTAATGTGGGTGTGACGACATTTATGGTCACATAGATCATAAAATATAGTTTCTCGTCATAACACAAGCCGAAAGCCAATGTATGTGTATAAATAGGCACAAATATAAGGGTGTCGTAATAGGCTAGTTTCTTACACCTTTGATATTTGACTTGTAAATTTGTACGATCAAGCGCAATAAGATTATTCTATCATTGTTACGACAAAAAATATATAAATAGACATCGTGTAATGTAATTGTTGCTCGTTCTGGAGCCATATTTAAATGAGGTTCCGCAATGAAATCATACTGAAGTCCATTGGTCAATAATGGTGTCGCGGTAAGCAAAATCGGATGGTGCGTATCTCAAGTTACATGACTCTAAAGAAAAGCGCGAATGCGGTATGAAACCGTTGGCATAATACCCGTAGTCAACTGCAATTGAATATCGATGGATAGAGTTGATCTTGCGTTCAATGTCCGTAGCCGCCTATGTAATGTAATATTTTTTTATATAACATTAAGTTCTTCAGAATTTTATACATATCCTGTTATGAGATCGGCATATGGAAGGGTCTGTCCTTGTATAAATTAGACCATCAAATAAAAGAACTGTTTGAATTATGATTGTGGATGTCTAATGCTGCTTAATATACGTCCCCACAATCGATCTCGGATTCGATCGAACATTTGTAATCTATGCATCTTGACACATCAACGTCAAAATCAACTAAATACATACCAAATGCTGAAGGATTATTGAGGATAATTTGCAAGTGGAAGGAGCTATTCTAATTAGAGGCTTGAGCAACGCTTAAGCTCATGGACTTACATGATACTTATATGATGCACCAGACTTGACGACTTTACGATCTCTGTGTAAAGTAAAGATAAGCTCTTATGGTTCGGACAGCAACGACACTTTAAGTCCGCTGCCTCACAAAGCTGTAGTTTAATCCAAGATTTATCCATTTCATACGATTCGTAAAACGATGTGGCAACTAATACCCGAGAGTATACGTCTCCAAACTGTGAATAATACAATACGCCTTGATAAGTCATCTGTACTCTAAGATTAATATCCTAACTGATCTTTTATTGATTCTATACATAATTTGTAACATGCCATAGTACATCCATGTAAGTTTCATCGTTGGAGATAGCACCAGCCAAACTTGTCTGTTCAATTTTCTATGCTTCATCAGCCCCCACTAATGGAAATAAGTTACGTACTATATATGCAAACTTTCATCGTAATTATCAATTTACATAACTGGTATACCGAAAGGAACACGTACTCGGTTCTGAGGTTGTATCAGTTGTGTGTTACCTCCACACTACAAGCCAGCCTTAGAATGCCTACATTCAAATACGACAAAATAACATGAAAATATTTTCTACTATGAATGTTTAGCCAAATTTTGCTCATTAAAAAAATTGCATGATTAAGAGTTATAGGATCTTATGAAAATGTAGCTAGAGGCGTAGACGTGTATTTGAAGACATTCATAACAACAAATTACATGTTTTTTAAATTATAAATAAAAGCAAAAGAGCACAAAAAGGTGTTGATTTAATTACTTTTTTTTGTTAAAACTAACTTTTCGCTTGCTAAAATTGATCGACTCATTTTCCAACTCAACAAATGTGCACACATGAATAATTCTACTGCATTATCGAAACAAGAGTCTTGGACTTGCGCAAAAATTAGATGAGTACATGTATTTTTATTTAAAAATCGGGTAGTCGATACTAAAGTCGAGGTACGACAACTGTTCTGTATAATATTAGAGTTGGCACCAGTGTGAACAACATACTACCGACCCCGGTGGCCGAGTGGATAAGCACAGGCACCGGGACCGAAAGGTACGTGGATCGATACTCGCGTACGGCCTTTTCGATAACACATTGCCGGAGAGTGGCTAACAAAGCTGGATATAGTGGGTCGTACGCGTACCCGAAAATGCCTCAAACCTTCCCTCTCTATTGAAAACGACTTATAACAGAATTTAAACTTTATAATATCAAGAATCACTCGTATCAAAAGTAAAATGTTTGGACTTGCTTTGTAAGATAATCATTTAAAGAGGCAATTTGTGGGACTTGAAAATGCAAAAGTTATATAATTTTTGTATACGGGTAAGTACTTATTGCGAACATTGCTATCAAAGTAGTATTTCGGACCAATTTAACGTGATAGAAGAACATAGATAGTTTCTTTATTTTGTATATTTGTGCAATACAAATAAGCTCGCAATATCAATCTGTCGGCACATGACACGCTGCAACCTTGTTACATATAAGCATCGATCAAATCTTGGGGACGATTTGGTCTTCATGACATGTCAGATAACGCGTTACTTTACCAGGGACCCGTAGCGATATTCTTACGTATCGCAATGTTATATAACAGGAAAAAAGGGTAAGATTATGCTATTTTGGTAACAAACTATTGAATGATTTACCTCATCAATGCACAAGTACACACCACATGTGCCTGACGAGTGCTATGTACCATACCCATGGCTTCTATAGCGATCCCGAAGTCACAGGAAGTCTTCTGCTAAATGAAGATAGATCGGCTGACTAATTGCCGTCTAAAACGCATTATATGATCAGTAAATACTTTTTTACTGTTGCCCATTTAGACGATTAGCGTTGTATAGGAGTGTGAAGGAGAGGACTTTCAGCACTACCAATGGGCACAATGATGAGCACAGTGCATTTATTAAGTCGTAACGTATCAAATCGTCAATCGCAACCCATCTCGAAATTTAGCATGGAAGCCTGCATCCCATTACTAAATAAATGCACTTCCATTTCAGGAGTAATTCTCAAGTGCATTTTGCTTGCAAATATAATTTTTTACCAGCATCGCTTTTTTTCTGATACACACGAGGATGCCATTGCTTCAATTTTAGCTTATTAAAAGCTTTGTAGAATCCAGAATGTAGCCTTTACAAGTTGTATATATATATAATATTGCACGACGATCTATCGTCACTAATTAGGCCCTAGCGTTGTCTCGCGCTTACAGTAGTTGCAATATAAAAATCGTGTTCTGGTATATATATTGTTGCTCGGCCAATTATATTACAGCAACGCACTGAAAGTTCATTGAATTGCTAGTAAAGCTTTTATATGCGCAAATCTGTATTTAACCTCAGATAATTATCCTAAGTATGAGAAGAATACATGGATTATAATTTACACGTATCATTTAAAACAGGATGTACACTATTGCTCAAATTGTCATATACACGAGAGCTAGTGGCAAGAATAATGCAGGGCACAAACGTATCTACTAAACACGTATCTGCTTTGTCATCGGCTAAATGACTCCTGTGGTATTATCTTATATGCTACGTCGGATCATACGAAGTCTACATGAATACAAAAGCATTATTTGACAACATGCATATAGACCGCGATCGCTTGGTTCGAATCAATCTAGGACGAAATCCCTTGAGACGTGGCATGAGGCTCGCTTATATACTTGCGAAGCATCAAGAAACGTACATCTGATATATGAATAAATGTGTCAACGATGCACAAAACCTTTTATTCTAATGAATAACATGTGACAGCTTATTATAGCAATATTATCAACTATTCTAATATTTTTGTTTCCAGATGCAGTTTCAAATGCACTTACTTTCTATTTTTTCCTACCCAGCAATATTTCTTGCATTGAATGCCGACAGCTACAAACGATTATCGACGAATCATTCAATATAAGCGGATGGTGACATATGCTTCAGTGTATTCGTTCTAGAAAGACTATATCCACATATATCGCTTTTTTCACGATAAACATAATCTTGCATTTTACCGATGCTGTGCATGCATTATTTCATTGCCTACATGACGCAGGAAAACTGCCGCATAAGTACTTTAGACATAAATGGCTCATTACATGTATCATACCTCATCTTTTATGAAATTTGCAGCAGTCAATGTTTCTGTGGCCTCCGACACAATCGACTTTTGTTGCATGATGATTGTAACATAAGCCTAGACACTATATCACTTATGATTCTTCACACTATCATATGAATTTCTTTGGCTTTTATATCGCCACTTTTATTTTCTCTTCCCCTTTGCCACCGCATGTAATGAATTAGATATGAGACGAAAAGGATGATGTGGATCATTCGTGGTTTTTTAATCGTGTATTCCTTGTGAATGCAGAGGGTAAGATTTAAGAAAGCGCCTTCGGTTGAGCGCATATTTTTTTGCGGTCCAGCAATCCAAACCTACATGCATGACCGGTCTCATCCCGTGATCTGCTGACACAAAGAATACCACCATGTATGTCGAGAATGATTGAAAATCACCTGATATGTTGAAATGTAAAGCGCATACAATTAAATGTTGACATCCGTACTTACTTAATGCAATTTAGTTGACAATGCAGCAGAACGTACCACCAGCTAGCTGATTACTAGAAAAAGGTAATCAGCTAGCTGGTGCTTTTGCGATATGCGAGCGGATTTCACATATCGCCTTAAGATACTTCGAACATTTATAAATCACGCAGCACGAATGACGTTGACATTATCGTAGACGACTATCGATATTTTGCACTAGCCAAGGCCACTAGCACCTGACACAAGGAAAAATTGATCTTGCTGATACGGAAAGTGGAGCGCTTTGAAGTCTATTGGAGAACAGATTTACAAAAGTGGGCCGCGTATAGGCCGTAAACATTTTTGTATGCGGTGAATATTTATCAAGATTATTCAAACATTTTCATGTCAGCGTACTACGATACCGTGGGTACCTAGCAAGATTAAACATGCTACACATTATACTTAGCGAATGACGTTTACCCGTACACCTGTAAATATGGAGACGATGCAGAAAGGTGAGGCCCCATAGGTCTATGAAGCAGAATTAGTAAGTGCACAGCAAAAGTCTGCTGCTCGAACGATGACTGGTACTTCACATTTGACTCATGTCATCGTTTAAATGTTACCAGGTTAAGTGCTTGTATAATTAAGAAGAATTTTTCCTCTTATACCCGTCTGTAAGTTGCTGCTGAACTCAATCAAGAAAAATCCATATTTTTCGACCTCGGTCAGCGTACGGTGCACCTTATCATCTCGAGCCCAAAGGTACGAACAAACATTGTAGTCCATATAGGGATGAACCTACCGGCCAAGTACAGAGATCTCACATTCGTATGAGGCTCTTGATTGTAATAAGCTGTAATGATGCTCCCAGAAATGCTCTGAAGAGTGCGACTTGAGTCATCGGGTTCGTGGATGGGCAAACCGGAGTGTCAAACCTACATGATGACTGCTTTTAAGTGATTAATTATTCTGCATTACTGTGCACATATTTGGCAGTGTTCACGGAGAAGTGTAGCTGATAGTGACATTATCGCAAAGATGGGGTACATTCGCTTGCGATAATGTCACTAGCAGAAGTGTTGTGTTGATGACCATTTGGTCGTTGTATTGCTGTTCGTTCAGGCTTGGCTATGTGATACAATCTGTTTGCATGAACCAGAAACTATCGTTTATCTCGTATGAAGTATCTGATTCGCGTGGGTACAAAGTTAACTACAAAACACAGCGGTGATTTCCGTTTTAGACGCGAGACCTTGGAAATTTGTGCAAGTATTGAATTACAATACATAGGATACTGGGCATCCTGATCGCTAATAATGAACAAATCTGTTTTATTGAATGCGTGCTGAACCACATACGAGGTTTTTTGAACGAACGTTTGCAGCGGACTTGATGACAGGCAAAATTACTATGTGCTATTGTGTTGGTTTGATATTTATCAATGTTTACGTCGATATTCGGCTCTATCTAAGATATTAATTACCTCATGTACTTTTTCTTTATAGATAAGGTAATTTCGTCGTGAATTAGGAAAAAAGACGTAGAAGCAGGGGAGGCATCGAATAAGTCAAAGGTTTAACCAATGATTACCCGCACTGGATTTTGGCGAAAAATTGTTGGACTTCGTGCGTGAGTTTGCAACAGATACTGATTCAGTACTGCAAAATATTACACCAGTATTTTAACCATGAGAACGCAAAACGCTTGATTGGTGAATGATTGATGATGCCGTCCGGTCCGTAAATAAGCGATTGGAGTGCTCATGTACGCGTTTCAGTCGAAGAAAGTGCAGCAGAATTGGGCAATGCTTATTGTGGCCCATCATCCATGTTTGCTTCAAGCTTCATTTTGTGTCACTAATATCGATAAAGTGTCTCGACATAAGCGCAGATGGCGCAGCAATTATATAACGCAAATATTTGGGCGATAACATTATTTACACTACGTATCAGGCACACGAATATACGGAAATATAATACTGCTTCGGAATGTAACACAGCGAATACGATAGGTCTGCAGCTGATTAAGAAATTCATCGTATTTGTTATCAAACAAAAAGAAGGTTTTATGGGAAGCTTTGACGAAGACTGGGTAGATTCTAGGCCAAATTTTAACCACCTTGACTAAAAATAGAAAGCCTATGGATGTAAACGCTATTGTACTCTTTGCACGATTCAGAGCCTATGGCTTGATTGTTCTGATATGTTACGCATGAGCTAACGAAGACATCGATATACATTACTTTATGCATAGAAGAAAAACAATTGCGACGTGAAGAATCACACATCGACAATGGCCTCTATCTTAGTAGTTCACATCGAATTCTCATTCACTGTACCTATACTATAGAAGTATATCGACTGTTTCCTACTATCCCTAATTTATAGCAGTCATTTTGTGAAGTAATTCAATTAAACATGATTGTGTCAAGTATTCACACGGGCTTGCAACTTTTTTTTGGCTGTGTCATAGGCGTGTGGTGGATACAAAGTTAAAGTTAAGTTATCATTCGCATGTGCGCTCTTATCTAGTACACGATACCGTGTGAAGCATACTATCGTAGTAATCTTTGTCCCACGCTGGGCTTAGTTACTTATTCATACATTCCGGTTCATTTCATTGATTGGATAGCATCCCTGTTGTCTGGCATCCCATATCTTCGACACTAAGCGAGAAGGTGGACAAGTGCCAGCGTGCAGACATTCATGACAGACAAGACATCAAATGCAATTACGCACGATAATTGCATGTGTGAGGGCAAACTTCTACGACGTAAATTGTTTTAGTCGCCCAAAATTTGGGGCATGTTAAGACGATGTAACTGTGTATATGCCACTTCGATGTATGTATGCACTCTATACCGAACGCTGATGTAGTTTGATTGTTGGCGAATCAATCCTAGCTAGTTTTAGTAGTAGGAAAATGTTCGGCAAGTATCGAAATCGCTTACGTGCAGCCACAAAGGGTCAATACTATAATATGCTGAAACATATTGCTATTGTATCGTGGGCTTGACAGATTTGAAGCTGCGGCTTTTTACATGAGCAGGAGCTTATTCTTTTGTACTATGAGGTCATCACGTAGACAATGCTAGCGTACGCATGCCTACCACCACAAGGTTACAAAATTATGGACGGTCTCCTCGTACACAAATCTCAACTCTCATAGTGACCAACTTACCTTCATTGCTAATCGCTGATGGAGCACCGGAGACATCTTTGCATGTGGCTCCAGACTCGGCATAGGTATTCGTCACATACGTTGTCTTAGGCTATGGACATGAACGCGACATCCCCATCGTACTCATCAGGTCCGCAGTAGAAACGTTTCACTTCTGTATCATCCTCGCCCGCAAATCAAAACGAGATTGTTCACTGGGTCGCAGACTCACAGGTATTGAACAAAGTGTAAGAGTAGTCTGGTATTTCCTGTTCAAATGCGTCGATATGCGATAGGCGAGTGGTCATACGACCGCGTACAAGTCCGTTTGCCGAAAGAAACGTTGATTGACCTCGATTGGACCCTCTTTACAGCACATTTTGATCCCCCTGTTGTTGTAAGACATGCTACCATAAAAATGTTACAATGGGATCAGACTCGCCCAGACCAAGCAATTTTTTGGAGCTGTGAAACACCGGCACCTACTCACGATTGACGCAATGAATCCACGATTGACGCAATGAATCCAATTCTGATTAGCTGCAGCTGAGATGTCGAATTAAAAAAACAAAGTCAACAGATCAGATTTGCTGTTCCGTATTGAGCAGCGTTGTGCTTATGTATTGTCCAGGACAAGTACAAGTCTGCGTCGTTTAGCCCGCATTCCTTCGTGAATGTCACGCAGCAACTCCTAAAACATTTGCTTAAATATCGTCGCCCATTTAAATTAGTTGGATGTAGAACCCCATTATCTTCCGATTATTTATCTACCAGCGAGGCTCTCTAGCATGGCGAATAATGAAAGACTCGCGTTTGTCTGAGCCCTTTGCGTTGCTTATTGAAGCGTCAATAAGTAGAGTCTTTGCCGTCTTATGAAATTCCATCTGGTGCCAACGATTGCCTTGTCGGTCGCGAGGCAGTAAATTACTTCTGATTCATCCACCCATATGGTGTGAGCTAGATAAAATCCTCTCACGATTGCTCGTGGCGCGACACGCTACGCACGTATCGACACGGCGTTCACAGAACTGCTTTCACCGCAGGCGCTCATTTGCTTGACCATAGTGTGTCTGACCTTAGGAAGGAATGCAGAAAGTCGTCTATTCGAAAAAGCAATCGATGGTCGTATTGGAATCCACTTGGCGCTGTAGGTTGCTCTGCTTTCGCCTAGATTACATCTCTACCTTGCATCGCATGTTTTGAAAGGCACTGCAACACGCAGTTGGCAAGCACATTCTCGACTGTTGCAAAGTCGAGCGGCCACGTTTGAGTGCAATTGGGGTCTGCCTCATCCCGCTAGATAATGCTGGTTGCGAGCACGCGAGATTTTAGATATGGCACCTGGACCGGCTCCTTCACAAGGTTTCGTTTTTGCAATGTTCTTGTCGCATGCTGGAGTTGTATACGAGCGGTTATGAATTCATTGCACGCGCACACCTTCTTTCTCTGCTTGAGCGTCAGGTTTACAGCTGCTTTTGTTCGTGACGGCATCCTACGAACTTTGTCAAATGTACCTGTTAGAGTGTTTGTCGTGGCTGGGAGCGGGTAGACCTGGTCGACCGTTTTCAAATGAGCGATCTATCAGGTGTGCCGAAGCCAACGATGATAAACATAGCGTCGACGGATATAAAATGTGATAGCACCTTCCATCTGATGCAGTATCTGTCCGAAATTCATATCAACTTGGACAGTCGTATCGGTACTAGACTCGACCAATGCATGCGAATGAATACCCATCTCAAGAATAGTTTTTGTACCAAACCTGTAAGTCCTCTGTACAGTTAACATCGCCACCACCGATCGACATAGCTGCCCTCCTCCCTGAGTTTGCAAGTATTGAACACATATAACTAGTCTACAGTTGACCTCCCGCATGCTTTCTATATCTTTGCATTCATTTGCGCTGCGTAGTGTAAAAGGGCAGGAAGCGCACCCATACTCGCACGCAACCTCGACCAGATTTGCCTGAAATTGCGCTGGCAGTCGATGGAATCGCCACAAGTTATAAATCGTGCACGACCAAACGACTCACAACCCACCGCGATGAACCCCAGCAGTGGTCTCGAGAGCGAGGAGCTGCACCTGCGCCAGAGTATCCTGTACACCGTTGGCCGCATTTGCGACGACGAAGGTCCTGTATGCGTTGCAGTTCCAGACTGTTTCTTGTTTCTCGAGCCTTTCGCTCGTGTCCACTCACTTTGTACATTTTGAATTCGCAGCAAAGAAGCAGCAGCAGCAACAGGAGGAACAATGCACACGTACTAAACCTGCAATGTCCAAGGAAGCCATGGCCTTGCTCGCCGATGTCGTCTACAAACAAGCTGAAGGTAGAGTAGCGACACGTGGCCTGACTGTTGCTGTAGAGCGGCTGACGAATGTCTGCAGTGCTAGCGACAGAGCTGCAGTTTTTCGCGCGTCATGCCAATCGGAAGATCATGAAATCAGAGGATGTCTTACTCTGTGCCAGGAAACAATCCAATCTGGTGACGACATTGATGCGTGTTGCTGCACTGACGCCATGTTGGCCATGCGTGTAGCACAGTGGCCTCACTGACTGGTGTGTGGACGTTGTTGTAGACCAATTTACTGCACAAGTACCAGCGGGAACATCTACATTCCAGTGCACCGACGTCTGCAGGCTCGAAGAAGAGACGCGGGGACGTTGTTAGCTCAGACTAATGTGACGGATCGACTGTAAGGTGTTGTCGCGATTACGGACATACTCGTGTCGAATCATTTGATGGCAAAGCCATTGATGTCATGGGTTCATGCAAGCAGGACTTCCCAACATTCGTGACGTGTCAATCGATCTTTCAGTAGTACGCATTGGGGTCTCCCAGGAAATGCTGCTTTGCGCCAAAATGGACTGCTACGATGATGGTGGCGTGTTTCAAGTGGTGACTAGCCAACCCGCTCGACATACACCATCATTACTCTTGTGGTGGATGACTGCAAACGAATAGGTCCGCTCTCTTCGTCAAGCTACCGGGCCCTTTTTCGAGGCTGTTGTCGGAACACTACCGAAACGTCCATCTTTCCCAGTCGGCTCGCGTTCCTTCCGTTGTGCTATCCATCCGTCATCTCGCGGCGCTGTAATGTCTCGTTCAGAAGCGGATATCGGTGGTAAAGGATCACGACTGACGGTTTGGACCGAAAGGCATGACGGGTTGCAGTAATACACCGCCATTTCCCAGTCGTTACCATTGTTGCAAAGGTAACAGCTGACATGTTCTACGTCGATGCCGGTGCGTACGCACGCCATCGTTTCGATAAAGGCGGCGGCAGTGCGCATCCCGACGCGAGAAACGGCTATGGCTACTTTTGACGCTGGTAACGGAACTCAGACGAAGCGTTTCGTGCGTACCATCGTGGATCACTCATTACGCGTGAAACCAATGACAGCTGTGCAGCTGTTCCTCGTCAGCGCAGTGCTTACCGTTCGTTTAGTCATCAAACTTAGAGTCGTCGTGGCAAGAACGTTGCGTCGGCTTCGTACTTCTGCGGCTCAATGAATCGAGTCGGACATAGCTGCACCTTTGCCATATGCGTAGTCGGGTGCACTTTAGAGGCGGTCACGGCACTGCTGTGTGCCAAAGAGCGGCGTTAGCTTACCGAAAAGCCTCACTGCACCTTCACCATGACAGAAGACGTCAGCAACTCGCTTGGCAACAGCAACAGCAAGACTATGGCTGTAGCTCCTTCAGTAGCATTGCTGACCTTCACGTGGTTGAAACAGGCACCAATGTGAACAATGCGTAGCAATGCAGCACGACAGACCTGCCTCGAATTGGACAGGACGAACGCAGAAACGTGGCTCGCGACCGCTAAGCTCTGTTTCCAGCTCGAGCGTGGCTTCCTGAGTGCTTATCGGCTTGTCAGCAGCATCCAGATCATCCATCTGCGGAGGCTCCAACAAAGCTATCCTAGACCTCTTCCTTCTTGCAGGAGTAAACATCGAGCGACGGAAAGCAAGTACCTGTTAACAGACAGACTGATCATCAAACCGCAGAAGAAGAGAGCGACTCCAGTATTGTGGATCCTTATTGCTTCGTTACTTGACAGACCGAGCAATGAGAGGCATTGGGGTGTTAGTCATGACTTGGGTACACGCTGTGCTTCGTGCCAGATCGGTGCTGGTAGATATGGCCTGATCAGATTCCACTCGCACGGCTGCGATTGCCTCGAGGCATCATATGTCAATGAACAATGAGTTCGGATGAGGGATCCATGAAAACTCACGTGCTGACGTTACAGTTGTGATACCGTTGCAAAGCATCACTTTGCCGCACCCTCTACAATCGAGAAAGCGGCATCCGTCGAGCGGGTGCGAGCGGCAATCGCAAGCCCACACTTCATCCGGAACCTTAAAGAGTGCTGACGCAATGTAAAAGAGCAGCTTGAACCAGCGCACGGACACAAGCGGTGGTAGTTCGGGCCAAATTGGCTCTGCGGCATTTGCTGGTCAATGTGCTTTGGCTAGAAATGGCAACAACATGTGCGCGTGCCAACAACGTCAACAGGAAGAGCAAAGTGAAAAAGCATTATGTCCATACATGAGTACTAAATAGACTACCCCTTGAGGAGGGCCTTCGACTGAAGACCCTTCTGAAATGCCTTGACGACGCGTATCTGCGCACGGAGGCGAGCAAAGCCGCGCACCCAAAGAGCCTGGCCATTGCCCGATCGGATCTCGCGCACCTCCTCTGTATCCACCTCGCGGCAGATTGCCATCCAGTTCGGCGCATTCTTCATATCAATCAAGCGCAGCAATAACCCAAGCGGCAGTGACACGAAGCCCATGCCAATGCAGGCGAGCCACTGGTTGAGGCTTAGCGGCTTGCACTTGAACCAGTCACCCGTGTGCTGGACCATCACGTACTGCAACACGACCTGGAGCACGCCCACGTAGATGAACACGCGGTTTTTCGTAATGCCGGTGAAGATATTGATCTCGTCGTGGATCTTGCGCGCATTCAGCTCGTTAAACAGCTGCGCCCACACAAACGTGTTAAACACGATCGTCATGTGCACGCTCGGATCGTCTTTCACGTCGTCAGCAACATCATGCGTACGACCGGATGGGATGTCAAACCACTTCTCACCAGAGAACACAATGGCCAGCAACAGAGCGAGCTGGTACGTCGATTGACCAAGAATGTGCTTGGTCATCTTCTTCGAGATCAGCGGCTCCGTCTTCGGATAAGGTTTGCGCTCCAGCAATTGCGGCGTCGGCTCCTCCGTTGCAAGAGCCAGCGACGCAAACGAATCCATAATCAGGTTCACCCAAAGCATCTGCACGGCCGAAAGAGGAGACTGCTCCAGCACAACCGCACCAATGAACGCCAGAGATATAGCAACCACATTCACCGTCAGCTGAAACTGCAGGAACTTGGCGATCGAGTCGTACACGTTGCGGCCCCACTTGATGGCATTCACGATCGAGTTGAAGTTGTCATCCATCAAGATAATGTCGGAGGCGTCCTTCGCAACGGCCGTGCCACTGATACCCATGGCGAAACCCACGTTGGCTTTCTTCAGGGCAGGAGCATCGTTCGTGCCATCACCAGTCACAGCAACCACTTGAGGACCGTGCGGTGCGACGTTACTCTGCATCAACCCAGACACAAGCGTATACTTGTCCTTCGGCGACGAACGAGCAAGCACGCGCAGCATTGGCCAAATCTTGTCGAACTCGGACTGGATGATGTTTCCCTGCGCGTCCAGCACTCGAGTGCGGAACGTCAGGCCGTCCATGATCAACGAACCATCGCCCGGCTTGGTGATACCGCACTTGCTCGCAATCGACCGTGCAGTCGTAATGTTGTCGCCTGTCACCATGCGCACCGTGATACCAGCCGTGTTGCACATCTTGATCGCATCGGGCACCTCCGGACGAACGGGGTCTTCGATGCCCACGATCGCCACACACGTCAAGTCCTTCTCCACGTCCTCGTCCGACCAGTTCATCGTATCCTCGGCAGGCACATCCAAGTCACGGTAGGCCAGGCATAGCGTTCGGTAGGCTTGCGAGGCGTACTTCTCAATGACCTCCTCGCCAATCTTCGCTTTGCGGGCCTCGTCCAAAAGCTCGATCGAGCCATCTACGGCCTGCATGTCCTGGCACAGACCAAGTACCACTTCTGTCGCGCCCTTTGTGTACACACGAGACGTCGTTGCTGTGCGACGGACCACCACGGACATGCGCTTCTTCGCACTGCTGAACGTCAACATGTGCACGACCTCGTTGTTCGAGCGAATGTCCGGGTACTCCATGCCGCCGTCACGGATGAACTGGAGCAGAGCACATTCCGTTTTGTTGCCAGTGTGCTCGGGCTGACCGTTTTCGACCTTCGAGGGCAGAATCTCAGCCGTCGAGTTCACAGCAATGCCCGTGCAAAACGCCTCTTTCGTCGATTCCGACAACGCGCCGACACCCGCCGCAGCAGACGAAAACTCCTGGCCGCCAATCCACAATTGCATCACAGTCATGCGGTTCGTCGTCAGCGTACCCGTCTTGTCGGAGCACACCGTCGTGGCACTGCCCATGGTCTCACAAGCGTCCAAATGACGCACCAAGTTGTTGTCGGCGAGCATTTTCTTCACAGAGTAGGCGAGAGCAATGGTCACTGCAAGTGGCAGACCTTCGGGGATCGCGACCACCAGCACCGTGATGGCAATGATGAAAAAGTTGAGGTAGTCGCTGATGTAACTGCCTTTCCAGGGCATACCGTCTTGCACAAACGTGTCGATCGAGAAACGGATCGACATGATGACAAACACCAGCAACGCCACGACAGTCCCCAGCTTCCCAATGAGCACCGTCAAGCTGTACAACTTGCCTTCGAGCGGCGACTGGCTCTCCTCTTCGTCTTCGCTCTCTTTGCTCTTCTCCACCTCAATCGACGCCCCTTCTTTCGGCGTCTCAATCTCGACATACACTTGTCCCTCGGCGTCCGGATTCTTCTTGTTCTTCGACGCCGCTTTATCGTCACTTCCAGCAGCAGCAGCAGCAGCGACAGCGGCACCGCCACGGCGGTTGCCGTTGATCAAGCTCTTGATGATACCGGCTTGCGAGTTCTCCCCCACACAGACCACGAGCATCTTACCGACGCCCTCCATGACTTTGGTCCCCGACAGCAGAAACGGGTTCTCCGCACTCTTCGACAGCAGGTCCGACTCGCCCGTCATGGCGCTCTCGTCCATCTTAATCTCCTTCTGGTCAAAGACAATGCCGTCGGCGGGGATGATGTCGCCCAAGTCGACGCGGACAATGTCGCCGACCACGAGGCCCCACTTGCCGACTTCCGCGGGCTGTCCGTTGCGAAGGACTTTGATCTTTTCGTCCTCTTTGATCGCATTGAGCTCGCGGAACTGCGACTCTTTCTGGTAGTCGTTCACGGCCGTGACGAGCGTCACGACAACGACTGCAAAGATGATACAGGCGCCTTCGACCCACCCCGTCTCGGGGTGGTCCCCCACGGTCGACGACAGGATGATCGAAATGAAGCCCGAGATCGTCAGCACAATGATCGTAATGTCCTGATAGGCGTCCCACATGAGCTCGAGAAAGCTCTTGGACTTGGCCGGGGCCACGTAGTTCTTGCCAAACGACTCCTCGCGCTTCGTGAGGTCGGCCGCGTTGCTCGCGTCCAGTCCCTGGCGCAGGTCCACGCGGAGCGAGGCCGCAATGCCTTCGAGGCCGCCCATGCGCGTCAACGCGTCTTGCTGCTTCTCATGCGGCGTCTCGATCAGACGGATGAGGTCGCCCGTCACGACTTTGAACGACGTCATGGCGCTTCAAACAGTAAGTGTCTGTGTGATTGAGTGTGTGTGTGTGTGTCTGTGTTTGTACGTGTGTGTGTGTGTGTGTGTGCAACTTGAGGCGTACGAAAGCAGACGATGGCGAAAGTTCCCAAGCTCCGACCAGAACGCCAAGGGGGGACACGACAGACCGTGAGCTCTCGAACAGGCACTTCGTCGACTGTGCTCGGCCGTGGACAATTCCGAAATGACCCAACTCGCACGGCGCAAAGCCGCAGCGGTTCGTTGGTGTGTTGGTGGTGGTGTGTCGGTCGTGTGGTGCGGGGAGTGGGAGCCGGTTGAGCCCGGACAGACGGTTTTGGGCCCGCGCACCTCCCGACATTAACGTGGCGGGGAGGCCGACCATAGGACGCGCGCGCTTTCTCTCTCTCTCTCGCTCTCTATCTTTCGCTTGTATAAACGGCGCACGGAAACGAACTGAAACGAATTGCCAACACGACGTCTCGACTCGCTCGTGAGCAGCGAGTTGGCGTGGCAAAGACCTTTTCCGGTGGTTGTTGGTTCGGTTCGGACGAGAGGCGAACATCGTTGGCAAACATCAGTCACTCTCTGTTTCAAGCCATTCACAATTGCCGGTCGATGGATTTGCCGAGCGGAACAATGACGAAACCCACTCGCACAAGTTGGGGGCCCTGGGACGTGACGTGTGTTCGTTCCTACCCCCGCCGTGCGCTAGCAAGCTTTGTAGTGTACCAATGGCTCACAACGTGCTCGGTTTGGGCCATCCATGGCCTGACTCGTGCTGGGTACATGTGGGCGCACGCGTTTTTGTGTTTCCGATCTAGTGCCATTACATGTAATGATCCCGCCGGTGTCGGCAGCAGACTTGGGTTTCCTGTGGACGATCTGTCGTTTGATCTTTTCGAGCCTGTACAACCCGTTGGAATGAATACATACGGGGTCGTTTTTCGCGTACACTGCATGTCTGATTGATTCCCCACGGGCAAGTACGTAAAGGTCTCTTGGGCTGTTTCAAGGGGCACCAAGCGCGCATGAGCAGCCAGTTACTGGCGTCCCATTGCCGTGCTCGAGACGCTGGGTCGAGCCGGCAGGAAAATCCAGCCAGGATCAGACTCGCAGCGGACCACGTGATGCTCAAACACTCGATTTATTCCAGCGCTTGGACGTTTGCACCGACAGAGTTGCGCCAGAACAGTACGAGGAGCAGCGCTGGGGATTGGGGGCGGGCGGGCGGCGGCCAGCAGACCGACGGCAGTCTTCGTGTCAGACCCGTTGCTGCCGATTAGAAGAATCTCGTACGTTTTATGGCGTAACGGGCCTCAGTAGCTTGTACACGAACGGGACGTTACGACTTTCGCCTCGTCCGATACTCGTGTCATAATTAGCTGCTACTGCTACGCGATCCTTTCTTCGCACGCTCAGTGCCACGTATATCGGCCAGCAAAGTCGCTCTGGATGACGTACGGTGGCCGCTGCCGTGGCGGTGTTCTCGCCGCGGAGCTTGCGCTCTTTGCTTGTCATGGGGAATGTGTGCGGAGCCTGCAGTGCGCCGAGGCTTTGCATCCGTGTCAGGATCTGACCAGCGTGGGATGAGTGACGCGACACGGAATCGGCGAGTCACAGGCTTCATACGAAGGGCATCACGGTTCGGTAACGGGCAGAAGCGGGACCTCAAGTCGGTATCATTGTGCGCTGTGCAGTTCGTGCATTGGTGTCTGCAGACCGCCTAGTGCACGAGCTTTGCGGTGCCTGCGCTGCCGGCTAGCAAAACTTTTGCGGACCCGTTCGGGCGGGAGGCTGCAGAGTTTAGTGCCGACATGGCTGCAACTGTCGGCTTCGTGCGCTTCTCGAGGCGTTTTCGGAAGAAGAAAACGGATGACATGCAGAGGAATCACGGTGAACACACGTTTTCTTCGTCGCCACGTCGTCGTTTGACAAAACGCGACGGACGGACGAGTGGTCATGATGATGTTCTTTGGGAAATCCGTTTTGCAAAACGTTGCGTATGTATGCGCCATGCAACTCACGAACATTTGACAGTCGGTGAGACCTACAAACGAATGTCACTGTTCGTCCGGTCACGTTGTTCATGCCTCGTTCCCATCGAAGACTGCAGCACAGATGCAACTGACCACGAATCACCTGCCGCCGTTGATATTGACGTAGTGCGGTGTCTCGTATCTGCTGCATATGTGCTCGAGTACAACACTTCTTGCCAACTGGGGCGTAAGGACACACTTCAACTTTCTGGCACGATCACTTGTGAACGGAAGGCATTTGGGTCCAGTGCTATTGCCGAAACCGCTCGACTTTCGACGTTGTGCAGGCGTTGCGTCGGTTGCAGTCCAGCCCGAGCCTTCAGGTAAGCATTGATGAACGCGTCCGCGTGTAATGCACTTCGACCTCACGCGAAGGTCAAAGAGCGGCCGATTCCAGTTTACATGTGAGCAGCGACCAAAAGATCGTGGATAGGCATAAGATGATAGCATAAGGATCAAGCGCTGACGCTCTCCTTTTGATGTGAGTCAGTCCTCTCAGCCGGATCGCCTGTGACATGTTTCGGACATTCTTGTACCCATTTCCCCATGATGGGGTTCGCGACTGGGAGATGGATGTGCGTCATAAGGTGTGAAAAACACCCGAGAAAGCCAACTTTTCTGCTGCTGCATCACCTCGACGAGCTCGTATAGCGTTCGCGCTCTATAAACAGGCACGTCTGGCGCGAGAGCTCTTCGCACGGCGCTTGTTCCGACATGTAATGTACTCCTTGACGTCTTTACAAACTCTGGCATGTCATGGAGGCAGCAGTCTTCTTTCACTTCTGACTACCGCTGCTGGTGGATTGCAGCTTATTGTGCGGGCGGTGGTAGTGGCGACGTTGTAGTGCCAGAGCTGCGAGACCGCCACTGCCCCCAAGCTCGAACGTTGCTTGTTGCCTCGAATCTGCTCGCACTCGGTCGCTTCATGGTCAATCGCGTGCGCGTTTGCGCGTGGCGCTTACAGGTACACGCACATATATCATGTAACTGCCGAGAAGTCCGGAATTCACCGTACGTACACTCACTAGCGGCTTCGCCCTTCGGGTATGTACTGAAGCCGGTGTACGATCAATTACCCCAGCTGTTTTTGCTTCACTTTATCTGCTTACGATCAACAAATGCGTCAAATGCGTGCGTGTACATGACCAGTGACTCGGGACCAGCGATGCGAACCACTTCGATGAGCGGATCAGCTCTTTCAGTCAAAAGGTCCACGAGCTGCGTAAAAACAGAACGGAACAGTTTGCTGCGGGAGCTATCGACCGCGTGTCTCTTCGTTCCGTCATTCTTCAGCTACGCGGTCATCGTCCTTGGATCATGAGACACGTCTAGCCAGCACGAGTGGCGAAGGAATCGACCAGTCGAGAAGCGCCTGAGATGTACAATCACCAGATAAAGCGCGCGGAGCAAGATCAGCATAAAAACACGTCTGTAGGATGTGTCGAAAGTGGCTGCATCTTATCTGCGTGTCGCACGCACGACTAAGTTTGATGATATGTCGATCGCGTCTGTACTGTATTCACGTACATCGTTAGTTTTTGCTTGCGTTCCGAACATGAACGGCAGCGGATATCTTTGCCAGCACGTAAGCTGGTGCCAGGCAACACTGCGGACCCCAATCATTCGCTCGATTTTAGTGTACCGGTCTCGCTTGTTGGTGCGCGTCTAGATTGCGGCAACGACACATCTAGCACGTTCGCAGTAGCATCTAGCAGAAGTGGGCAACGTTCGATGGCAAAAACAACCTGAATATCGAGTCGTCATGCTATACATATCTGTGACAAAGTCAGCATTTAAGATGATTCACACGTACGAAATACGCGAAGCCGACTCGAACTCGTGGCTGTGCTCAGCGGATGCTGGAAATGACATCTTCATGTCAGGACACTTCATAGGTTTAGTGAAACTGCGATCATTTATTCACTTGACGGTCTGACTGAGCTGTAACGGCAGCCCTCCACATTTCACATACTTCTTATCATTCGGGTTCGGCTCGACAGCAAGCTCTACAAACGCTGATGTCCACCTTTTTCCACGTGATCGCCTAAAGTCTCCACGAAACGACAGGAATAAATGTGCATGTCGCAGACTGAGAAGATTGCAAACGGTAGCACATTCGCATAGCTTCTTTACTGGGTCGATATCCCCTCGTCTACCGCTCGGAGCGTAGGCACAGACTGAGACTATCGTGCATTGGCGTGCCTATGAGAGAGATGCTACATTTTGGCCAAAGCTACTGCATGCCACTGTGCAGTACGTAGTGTCAAATTTGCACCGACGTGCTTTTGCTGAAAGCAGAGAAGGTAGAGAGGCTTGCACTTAGCCGGCAATTATCTGAAAAAGCATCTTTGTCCGCCGAAAAACGGACAGCAATGCCACCATCGCCACTCTCTGTTTCCCACGCACTGTCCTCATGTGATACAGCCGCAATGCCACGTGAACTTCGTAGCCGCATGTATCGTAAATGTAACTACGAAAGTCTACTGGAAAGAATTGTCCATCTTTCCCAATGGTGAATTCGGGTAAGCATAAGTGCGATGCGCGAAGCACATGATCCTATGCAGTATCGACGCATCAAGATGTTGTGCTTTGCATAGAGGTCAACCGATCGAAGGTCTATGACGGGTGTAGAATCATACATGGTTGCGGCTGGCGTCTTGATTTATACACGTGTTGACGAGCTCCCGTGGACACTGGAAACACCGATCTATTTGCACGGCGTTACAGTTGAAGTGTACTTCTGATAAGTAGAATCCTGCATGGTTGCGATCTGTTACAACTATCAGTGATAAGACGTGAAGAAGTCTGAGGACCGGCAGCACGTTTTAGCGAGTTTTTCTGTCTTTGCGGCTCTTTTTATTCAGACTTGCTTGCTGAATGTCGTCACTACAGCTATGCGGCACTGTTTGGTATCGTGCATTTCTTGCCCGAGTAAGTTGCTTCATGATGCTATGCTTGATACGTTGCAGGCGATTTGTGCGTAGTCGTTGGTATTGTTGCTGATTGATCAGTATTCTATAATTGATCTGTATTTTATGATTGATCTGTATTTGAAATGGGAAAAGCAAACTACGAAAGAGTCCACTAGAGTTCTGATGTGTGGAGCTCAAAATTAGCATGACCCATTTCTCCAGACAATCGATCCCAGAAAAGCGTGACTGCGTTCATGCAGAGGCCTGTTGGGTGCGCAAAAAATTGATCTGGACGCTCCGAAGAGTTACAAATTGTGCAGCTGAACTTGCTGCACGTATCTAGGACAGCTCCGAAACTAGAAATGATGTGCGCCACAGAGGATAAATGCTCAAGCCGCCCACCGCAAAGCCTACCGTACCCGCATGAGCACTGTAGCCTACGATCCAAATGCATGTGGATCAATCAGCACGCAAACCTAATGCATCGTTCCACTGCAAATATCAAGCTGCCACAAGCTATCAGATCGATGGTGCCACTACACGGAAGCGCAGATTGATGCGGCGTGAACCGACTGAACGGCATCACGATTTCCTTCCATCTCCAACAGAGTGACAACAGAGTGCCTTCTATCACTCGCTCGCAGAAACTGCAGTCTAGTGAATGTACAACGAGCGTTTCTGAGGCTGGTTGGTGCGACCTACCATTGCTGACTCGTGGGTGGAGGTTTTTGCACTGCAATTATGCTGTTCCCATGCACGATTCGCCCGCTGTGAATCTTGGTCTCTTCCGTCGGTCCCGTATGACAGAATGCGATCCACATCTGACATATGGAACCATAGGAAGAGATGTGCGTGCAACGGGTAAGATCGGCCCTGTGTCAGAAACGGCACGTCCTTTTCTCTGGTCGCTGAAGATCAAAAGCTGTCAACTTATCGCTCACGTCAGGAAGTTGTGTCCATCGATCATCCCGTGAAAAGTTTCTGGATTTTTGTTCGCTCTTCCGTGACAATCAACGAACGTTGTCGGCGAGCGACAATGTCAGCATGAGACGAGCTCCACGTACGTAAATCAGGTGGGTCCGTCTGCTAGTCAACGGTCCGAAAAAAGCACGTGAGATGCGGTCGAAGCATCGCACCTCAGCGTACCTCTTCGTGTGTTCGAAAGATACAATGACGGGCAAGATTCCCTGTCCCTGTAGTACGAGCCGTCGTGTCAAGGAATTGGTGGAGAGAATCTTGGACAAGTCAGACCTTTGCTCTCTATCTTCATTGTAAGAGAAAAGAACCGACCGATGGCGGTAACCTCGACTTCGCTTGCTCAGCGTAACGTCTCTTTCCACTCCAACTCGCTCTGCAGCAGCTTCTTGGCAAGTGTCGATTACCACACGCAACAGCCCACCGCAGATTCTAGCAGCAATGGGCGATACTTTGACGCACTGTGGCTGCGTACACGAATCGCACTCGTTTGACCGCCCTTTCAACGACTGTGCTCAGAACTGCAGGTATCGATGCACTCGTTTCTACGCCAGGTGGGTCCGCACGATGTGCCTCATTGACCGCGACTTGCTGTCACAGTTCTTTCGCAACAAGTTCTCGCCTAGGGATATATGCCTCACTTTCCATCTCGACCCACGCTCAACAAGTCCGCAGCAGTCATGATCGTGGACGAAACCTCACATGACTATGAACGACTGGCCACACCAGTGTCGGAGTCGCGGCCAAGCGCGATGCATGCTGACCGTCACCAGAAGTTAGACGTGGACAACGACGATGAGGAGGAGCATTACTACTCGACGATGCCGCTGCCCATGAAGATCATGTGGGGTATCTTCTATAGTTTTGCGTCGCTGGCGTCGCTGTATTTTTTTATGGTGGCTGTCAAGCTCATCGGGGACGGCATTACCGTCGCACTCGGATGCGACACTAAGGGCGCCTTTGACTTTGCCGACAACCCAGTAGCTGGTCTCATGATCGGCACCATTGCCACTGCTCTTCTTCATAGTTCCGGCACCGTGACGTCGATCGTCGTGGCTTTAGTGGGCTCCAGTGGCATGACTATTCGCCAGGGTGTGTTTGTCATCATGGGGGCTAACATTGGCACGTGCGTCACGTGCATCATGGTAGCGTTTGGCCAAGTCGGCGATCTCGGCTGTTTCCAGCGAGCTATGGCGGCGGCCACTGTTCACGACATGTACAATCTGTGGTCCGTCTTTGTGCTGTTCCCTTTGGAGTGGGCTTTCCACCCGCTCGAACAGCTGTCGGTCGCCATGTCAAATGCCCACACCGACAGCGGCGCCTTTAGTAGTCCTGTCGACGTTGTCGTGAACCCACTTGCAAAGCAAGTGGTTGTCGTGGACAAAGGCGCTGTCTACGACGTTGCGGCTGGCGCCATCGAGTGCACGTCCATACCGTCATTTGTCACGGGCGGTGTATTCGAGGGCTCGAGTATGAGTGATGGGAGCATCGGGGCCATCACTGCCTGCATTGGTGTCTGCATCTTAGTATGTTCTTTGTTCACCCTCGTCAAGATGCTGGCCAAGGTCTTCACGGGCACGACAAAGCATCTGGTCTCCAAGCTACTCAACTACAACGGCTACGTCAACATCGTTGTCGGTACGCTCATCACATTCTGTGTCCATTCCTCGACCGTCGTGACCTCCACGATCACTCCGCTCGCCGGCTTGGGAGTTATCACGCTGGAACAAGTTTACCCGTTGGTGATTGGCGCCAACTTGGGGACTACCGGTACGGCGCTACTTGCTGCGCTCGTGACTGGAAAGTCCGATTCGGTTGCCATTGCGCTTGTGCACTTTTGGTTCAACGTGTTTGGGATCCTGCTTTTCTATCCGATTCCAATCACGCGCAAGCCCGTTCTGAGCTGGGCCCGATCACTGGCGTTCGCGAGTGCGGCGTGGCCGATGACTGCTGTACTGTTTCTTCTTTTCCTGTTTCTAGTCGCCCCTGGCGTCCTGCTCGGTCTGGTCTACATGTGCACCGCCGACAGCACGGAGGTGGCGGTGATTGGATACATTATCGCAGCTATTGTGGTCGTGACAATGGTGGCATCACTGTTCTGGTACTCCAAGAAGGGCGGTCGGGTGCTATGGCATGCGTTCTTGGAGAAGAAGCGGTTGGAACGGGAAGCTCGCACGACCCGCGATCCTGCTGCTAGATCATTTACTCGGCCCAGTCTGCCTTCCACTGCCGTATGAATAAACGTTGTCAAGGTACTGTATGAGTGAGTTACCATGTAATGCATGAGTTGTGCCATACTACAACTGCTAAATTAGACAACGGATTGCTTTAGATCTAGTTCTGTTGCAAACAAAGCGCAGGGAAGGTCGGCGAGTCGCAAAAAGCAGGTGTCGACGGGATACTAACGGACATCACCCAATCGTGCCCGGGCTTCTGATACTTTTGAGCCACCTCGCATGTCATTGAGATGATAAGCGGGGCTTTGATTCCTGAAAGGCCGTCGATGGCTCAATTATTTGGTGATCGCTATTTTTGCGTAAGACTGAACCCCGCACTAATTTGCGATTCCAAAACTATCACCCCTGCTAACGTGTGTTGGTCCACTCACTCATTTGGGTAACCGATGTAATTGAAACTCTCACTAGGTCATCATCGCTTGCATCTTACTCTTAAGCCTGATATCGAAAGCTCTGACAAGCTCATCGCTCGCATGTTGATCTTCAGTATGTTGTTAAAAGCACCGGCAAGGTTTGATTGGAAACGCGCTGTCCAGTCGTGCAGCCAAAGTTGCTACTGAATCACGTTGTTGACGAAAACTCGTCGCTGAAAGCAGCGTGTCAACTTGTTACATGGCCTATGCACTGCTTTATGTGCCCCCAGTGACCATTCTTTTCCAGTCTGCGCGATGAAATAACGTGAATACAAATTGTCTTGCCCATCGAGATGAACGGTGGACAATTTGGCGTGAGCGCTGCGTTGTTGCCCTTACAGATAATGTTGCGCCGTCGAAATTGCTTCGAAGAGCTCGAAGCGCTTCTGCTGGCCCTGCTCGAACACTTCGAACCACGTCGGCGAGCACTCGCCCATCTCTTCCTTCCAGTCCAAGCTAACTTACGGCTTGACTTCGGCGTACGTAAATGTGGGGGTACCTATTTTGTGAGGCCGTCCCGGCAAAAATGTTGTGACGATCGTTCGTTGCTGGCTCTTGCTAGCCATCAGTGTGAAAGTTGGTCCGGAACGAGGGCTGGCTTTTTGGTTTTGTACCGGAGAACAAAAATGCGATTTGCATCTTTTTTCAAATAGAGAAGGCACAAAAACATTCAAAAATTGAGTATTTGACAATTTTTGGCCATCACTCAAAGCACTTCGCGTGCTCATTCGTGCTGTAATCTCTTCCTTTTATGATGCTGGAAAAATGCTCATTGTGTTGTTGGCCTTTATTTGCAGCAGCGACATTTTGCGACTATTCGTGATATTTTGGTCGTATCGATTCGATTCTTCGAGGTACGAGCGCAACGTATTCCTTTCGACAGGTGCTACTTCAGATGAAGCACCATAAGCGAAGCCTGTGTCAAAGCAAGATCAGCAGTTATCCGCTTTCACAAAAGTAGGTAGAGCATAATTCGGGAGGGCGAGCAATTTTCTCTATCAATCTAAACGCGCAATGTGCGTCAAACTGATAGAAATTTGTTAGAACGTACTTACCTTTCCGTCTTTGCTTCAATGCCCTCGTGTGCATTCACCGACACATTGGGCCTTACGCTCTATTGTTCGTCGACTATGGGGACACGACCTCGAAAACCGTCCGCACGTTGATGCCACAGTGTGTTCATCTCGTGATATATCGATAGGCACGGCCTGAATCGCGCGTCTCACACGCGCAAGTACGAAATCGTACAGTGTGCATTACCACGTACCAGTGCACTGTACGCAATTACCTTTGGGGGTTTGCGTTGTCAGTATGATAGGCGTCGACTCGCTGTATCGACAGGCGCATACCGTACACTGAATCCATGCAACGCAAAGCGCTGACGTCCGTCTGTTGCCTTCAGTTTTCGGGCTCGCAACTATGGATGGCTCGCATGCACCACCTCAAAGTAAGTCCCACACCTCACGGTCCCTCATGTGGATCATGCAGTGTGCTCGCGGGCTTCCGCACGTGCTTACGCGCCTTTGGCCTTAGCGGTTGACGTCTGCAGTGTGCGAACACACCTGACCGCACGGACCAGTAGGACGAGAAGAAGCGTCACCGCATACGTCGCAAAGACAAACGATTCGTGCGGCAAGTGGCACGCAGACACCTTTGGCCGGTGATCGTGACCACTGCGAGGCAGCTGCAGCAGCGCGTAACTCGGGTCCGGCCGCTGGCCCCACGAAAACGCTGGGACGGTGTACTCCATAGCCTTTGCATTGGGATGTTGGTACGCGCACCACGCATGGGTGTGTCCCGACAGCACGAGATCCGGCTGCAACTTGCTCAGCAGCTCTGCAGAAAGCTCGCGCGAGAGGACGTGATGGTGTTCCGCATAGGCAAAGCCTGGGTGTTCGTACGTGACGTGCCCCGACTCGGCCCGTCGCGCTTCGCCACACTGGAGATCGTCGGCACGGAAGAGCGGTAGATGGGTCAGCAGCACCACACGACCGTCCGCGTGCGCTCGAAGTTCGCTCGCATTGATACTTTCGAAGAAGTTTCTCGCTTCGACCTGCACCGCTTCCCTCGTCACGTCTGAGTCCAGTGCCATTGTATTGAGACTCACAAACACGTGCCCTCCACTCTCTTCGATGCGATTCGCAGCTCCAAACGTATCTTCGAAGCGCACAAGATCCTTTGGCTGCAGGTCCCGTCCGAACGCCGCGTCGTGATTCCCCACCTGCTTTGACACGTTGCGCAAGTTCGACCAGATATACATTTGTGGCCCCATAAGCCTCTACACTCCATTTGTTGGTTACCATACACATATACATAAAATCTCTGCACCCCATCGTACCAGGTACAGCGTCTTGAGCGGCAGCAAACGGGCAACCGCTCGGAAAAAGCGAACCGCATACTCGTTCCAATCCGAATTCGACGTCCAGGGACCGCCTTCGTCGAATTGGTCGCCCAGCACGAGCGCCACGTCGGGACGATGCACATCGACCGCTGCCCGAACAGACGCCCACACCTGCCAATCCACCCACCAGCGCTCGATCCACGAGCGCCGTCTCTTGCCGAGCATATGGACATCCGTGACGACGAGCACCAGAAGCGAATCGCTCGACTGGTGGTGCTGCAGCAGCTGGCAGCGCCACGCGTGCAGGTAGAAGAGGCCAACTTGGCAGACGAGCACGACCGCTGCGACCAGAAGGAGGTCCCAGTGTCCCGCGACGGCTTTTAGCATTGGGCTCTGCTACGATTGTGTCGTCGGTGTGTGCCCTACACAACGGGTCGGGTGTGGGAAATTATATAGTGTACGTTACCATGAGCGACCGAAGAGATGTGGCTGCTTTAGCGCTGCTCGGGTGGAAACGATGCGTACTTGGTAGTTGTTAGGTCATGGGATGGACGTTTGGTGTGGGAACGTATCCGTTGGTCGGGGAGGTCAAAGGAGAGACTCTCCGTGATGTGACGGGTCGATATCTTGTGACTTACGTGCTGCCATGGTATGGTTATCATGAGCTGGGACGAAGCTTTGGTCCAAGCAACGGACGAGACGCCATTGCCACGTTGTTAACCGCTCTACGTCCTACCAACTCCACAAGTCTGTTCGGCTCGCCTCTAGTGCTGGTAGCCCCTATACAAGCCAAGAGCTCGTCATATACCGCTCCTTTTTGGTTTGCACTGACACCGACAGGGCCAACGATCTTTCTTCTGGTGGTGCAATGGCGACACCTTTTCTCAAAAAGTGCGCTTATGTCGTGCCTTGTGCAAAACGTTGCAAACGGCTTTGGTTCCTGGCACGCTTGAACATCCTGCACAGCTGTGACACGGTCGAGACTTGTTTGGAGAAAGCAGAGAGCTAGCGAAAGGAGACGAGTTGACTGCAGGATCCACGTAGGTAGGAACGATGGATGGAAGGAGAGACAGCTCGCGCGATACAATGACCTTTGAAGACACGAGCGAGTGATGTCAAACACCGAAAGTATCTGCAGCAAAGCGGTCGTTTGTACAAGTGCTTCTATGTTTAAGAGTTCGGACGGCCTTCTGACAATCAACTGACTCTACCTTTGCTTATCTGCCCATTTTCTCATCTTCTCATCTTACCGCATGGCCCACGAAGCAGTTGGCCGGCTTGCTCGTTCACCGATGGTCAGTAGGACTTTCGTTAGCGCGATCGTCCGTCAAATTGCTGTGGCCTAGTAGGCTCCTGTCTTCTTTGTATCTGATGCCACAGATGTCGATACTCCGACCCGTAAGCTTAAAGTCGATGCAAGGGTCGATATTTTGTAAGAACAACAAACGTCAGGCAGCTTCGTGGCGTGCATCTCTGTGACGTGCCATGCAAGTGGAGCACACAGGATTCGTTTGCAACGACCTCCACCGTGTTGGCTGTTAATGTCGTCTTCTAGCAATTATCGACTTGTTGTCGAACGTATCCGCCGTGGCGCTTACACACTCTTTCTTGACCGCAAGTTTTTGACGCTTGTATGTTGTCTGGGTTTCTGGTCGATAGGCGGGCAAGGTACCGCGAAGGCAATAGTTTCGCCAAAGAGCTACGACCTTTATGCCGACAGAACTTTAGTTAGAATCGCTGGACGTCAACACATCTTTGTCCCGCATCTGGCCAAGGTCTCTCGTTTTATCATGCTTCACTCTCTTCATAGCCCACAGACAATTGGTGTCTCGATGCATGTCTATCCTTTCTCAAATGTGGTATCATCGATATGATGGTCGTATCTTCACCCGTTGGACTTACCAGCGCCGAAAGAACGGATGGGCGAGCACACTGCTGCGGTAATCACGCAACATGCTCGTGTATAGCGTGCTGCATTTTTCCTGGAGTATAAAGTGGTCGATCACGCCCTTGTATCGAACACAGAGCACATTAAACATTGCTCGCGACGTAGACGCTATTATGCCGCTTGCTATGTGCGTCATCGCGCTTGGCTGATACGCGTACATACATGAAGGCAGCTATCGTTATCTTCCTAGCTTTTCGCTCTTCTTTATCATGATAATGGCGCTGTGGACGCTCATCGTTATGAAGACACGAACTAACGACGCATTATCTAAGATAGAAGAATCCCGATACCAATTCTGTAAACGAGCGTGTGTAATGCGCTAAGCAGACCTTCGAGTACACCTCTCGCTGTCAAAACTGTGTGATACTGTTTCTACTTGGTCGTGACTCAGTCAATCAGGTTTTAAAAGCTACTATTTTTTAAGAAATTGGGGCAAGAATGTAATTTCTAAGGGATACTTAATGTCATAAATGCTTGCAAGCCTGCTTGAATTCACAGCCACATTTATAAAAGATAAAAATTTCTGCTCTATTTTTTTTACAGGGGCCACATTGAATGTTTTTTAAAGTGTTTACGCCAAAGTCACTCATTGTGGTCTGACAAATTTCGGATGACAAGATTGGTACAAAACGATGGTTACAGCATGGCATTGCAAAGCACTTCTAACCATTTCGGCATTTTGCAGTCGACTGCTCTGGTCATCGTGACGATTAATTATTAATACTGATGATGATGTGAGGATATGCATACGCTGGTACAACTGTGTGGATGTGTGCTTTATGCTAACTGCATGAGAAAGAGTGGTCAGCGGCATAATCTTTTGCTTTCAAGCAAAGGATATAAGCGGAGCTGACAAACATCTTAAACGACAACGAATAAGTAAATATAAGTAAAAGTGATCCTTTCGACATTCTGCGCACTCGCAAGAAAATTTCATCCTTAATGGTGTAGCTTTTCTACGTTTAGGCTTGAGTTATCCGCTATATCGCACCCTATTTATCGTGTCGATTTAGCGGTATTGTCTATCATTTCATTCTTGTCTCCTTCAAGTCGAATCTTCAACACAAGCTCTTTGCTTAGTAATTTTTGGACCCCAGACTCATTTTTGAGTGCAAATGATAAACTTTGAATGACGTATGTCATATACATTTATTCTGTATCCTGTCTGCAAATATGCACAGGTAGCTACGCACTGACAACAGTGCGTAGCAAGCTCTAGCTTACTGTAGTGATAAATAGTGCCCCATTAGATAGCGTACACAGTACGCTTGGAGTAAGACTTGATACTAAACCACTGAGCTTAGTTAATGACAAGGATCATTGTATTAATATATATAAGTTCTAAGATGTGTCGTGCTTGTTAGTCTAATCGTAAATCTATCAATACCAAAGGATGTATGGTGACATCTACCCACCACGCAATGCAGGCGTCTAGCAGCAATTGGTGGGTTGATGTAATGCTATGCCAACAAATAAGTAGATCCTTGGGTCACAGCAACAATATCACTGAGCTCGATGATATTGTGATGAGAATATTAGACTTAATATTTAATGTATAATAATTGTTGTAACTGTTAGTTTTTATGTAACATTCTCACCCCGTTACACCTCCACATATCTTAAGCCGACAATGAGAGCCGCTTCCATCTCTCCTCGGAGATCTGGCTTCAGGTGCGTAATAATTGTGATTATTATTGAGGATAACACGCTGCCTTATGTGACATCATCCGAGAGCCGGTGGTACAGTAGACAATTCTAGTAATCGTCGAAAATTTTGCAGCTCAAACAGTATGCCTTAAATACCTTAATGCAAATATGAAGGGTCTCCCGATTTGTTTGGCACCTGGTTTTGTTGTATTTTTACCTTTAAGTCACAATTACTACTCAATTGATCGATTGAGCACGTGATACTAAAATGTATACATAAGTTTCAACTTTTCTTTCTTTGACATAGTCCGACCAACGTTTAGCAGTCAGTGAATTTATTTCTCAAAGAAATTAATACGATGTGTCCGCCTATCTAGCTACCGTCAAAGAGCTTAAACTTACCTATTTTTATACACTTGGGGTCAATATCTGAAACACTATATAATTTTTATAAGTACATAATGGTCCAAGGCTCGCACCATAAACCGTTGTGCTTTCTAGCAGAGTTCGGCTCATGCATTCTGCACATCTGATCATGGGACTGCGTAGCAATTAAGGTCATGGATCTAAATGTGAACATTGCTTACATTATATAGCCCAGTCCGTATCGAGGGTGATATGGAACCGTCTAATTTAGGGAAAGGAACCTGCATCGCTTGTGTGTCTTTTACGTCTAAAATCTTAAGGCCGAAAATCACGGAAACGTTAGGCACAGGAACAGCTGATGATGATGTTACGCGCACAGTAACATACTTACTTCTAAGCGCTATAAACGTCAATAATTTTGATTCCATTGATATAATTCGACAAGTCTTGAGGATATAGTGTATATCCTTGTGACTTGTCAAATCGGTCCGTGGGTCATAAAAACTCTTCAGTGGCTTCTCATTTTGAAATAATGGTTTGCCTCCTGTTAAATTCCGTAGACGAAAGATATGAAAGCTATATAGGTAGGTTAGGATATGTAGAAAGGTTGACTATCCCACGAACCTCAATGCTAGCGATCGATAAAACACTTGTCGATCTCAATACCTTCTTTACTACTAAAAATCGTCACTGCTATCTACCACAGTGCTTAAAGATGGTTTTCGGCATGTTTAGTGGCTATTGTCTTTATTCTTAGGCAGCTCACACGACTCTAAATTTTTATAAACATCTTTGAATTCGGTACAAATTTTGCGTTGTATATTAATATTCAGCTTATACCAGGATAAGATGTGTATCGATCAATCGAGGTCTTTTCGTCAGGGAAACAATCAGATATCGATGAGATGCTGATCATTAAATAATGCTGATGACCAAACATCAGCCACAAAATTGCCCCCTGCGATGGATACACACATCAGCTTGATTTTCCCATAAGTGGGTCTCGTTAGCATGATGTTTGTTTGACCTTAGGTAGCTGCGTTATCTCCGAAGTTGACTGTAGAGGGCTATAGGATTAGGCTTGTAAGAGTCGACACTATACCCGTCATTAGCTTAGACAGATAATGGTCTCGGGCTGTCATAAAACATCAACATGCTAAGCTGCAGAGGACTTAGCTCTCAACCTACTTCAAGTTTTCAACTTATTTCTATACATTGAAAACAGTTTTAATATACGTGAGGACTTGGCCTCCAACTTTATGTATCTAAGGTAGTTCTTACAAGTTTATGTTATCTACGGCCAACTATTCATTCGATCTAGGGTTACTATGTTGTCTCTTCTACGTAAAAGGTTCCCTATCTCTTTCTTGACGCCCGCTAGGCGTGCATCTAGGTCTTAGTACAAAGCAACTTATATGAGTTATGGGGCTTTGGCGCTGCCTGTACAGTAAAGTAGGCACTAGAAGCTTGCTTCGCAGATTAGCGGGTGTCTTTACTGAAGTCTTGTGCAGTCGTGCGACCGACCAAACCACAAGTAAGTACATCGCCTCCGCTCTTCTAGCATTTATACGCTATTGAAACTCCTATACCGTTTAGCAAATGAATATCTGATGTTGGAAAGCATCTTAACAAATAGATGCTAACAGCAAATTCATGGCTCGTAAATTCTGAGACATGGTAGACCAAGATTGACATCACATGTGTCACCAAATCCATAACGATTAAATTAGCATGGAACTTTCCATCTCATAGAGTGTAGCTAATCCCCACAACCAGCTTTTTTACTATCACGGATTCGTCTGTTGTAAGGAGCACGTCAAGCTCGTTAACGTGGTATCGCGATCAGCGAGATTGGAATAGGACCATGTTGCGAGCGGCGTCAAACAAATCCCCTTGAAGTACATATTGCACAAAGGAAATAATGACATGTTCTATGTAAGCTTGATAGTTTAACGTAATGCTAGAATTATAATTACGAGGCGCGTCGACACAGATTTATTGAGAATTAGTAGAAATGTTGGGCAATAGGCCCGCAAATTCTCTTGATGTTGTCAGTGTAACAAACAGTGAGATAACATCTCGTATCGAAGCAAATGGCTTGGCCAATTTCTGTGCTGAAGTTTAGACTGTGTAAAGCTCTGTTCTCCTAGACGTAATTTTAGATAATTCGAATCAGGTAAGGAAATGCTGGCTAACAAAAGCATATTTGACATGGTTTGATAGGCTATATTTACTTCCACATTACCATCAAGCAAACAAATTTTTACTCAGGTCTTCACATTATATTGCAGGTTATGTGTCCAACTGCGACGACGTAAAAAAGCGCCATTCTCAATAACGAGAATTACAACTCGTGGGAATATGCTGCTCGCATGACTGTTGCGAAGAAGTATCTGCTCGACCACATTGCTACGAAACCAGAAGGCAGTATGGAGAAACAGAATGCAGAATGGAAGCCACAAATTTGAAGGTATTGGATATCAGTACGAGGATGTTTAGTCTGGTGTTTTAGCCAATATTTTGGAATGTGTCGAGTGCCGCGCATGAATGAATCATTCTGCACGAGTTTCACGGCAAGCTCATCCTGCACAATTGTAACGGGGTGAGAGCCCGTTACCGTCTTACACTAATAATTAAGCTGAGGAAGCGCTGTGATTTATAAGGTAAATTTAACTCTGTTTGTATTTTTGTGTTTTTATAATTCGCAGTAAGTGCGAATATGTTCCCTAGCTCATGGGAACCACTCAAATACAGAACTAATTATTATTGGCTACTTATTGGGTCTGGAACCCCAATAACAAACCAATAATAAATAGACGCGCAGTATCCGCTATCCGGATACTGTCTACACTTAATGTATGTAATTATGTAATAAAACTATGACTACTTAATATAATGGGTTGCCCCATTACATCACCCCCCTCTTTAAGATGCGCTTACCGTGACGTAAGCGCCACAAACAGAAAGTTTCTTCTTAACGAATAGCCCAACGAAAAGCCCAGCGAGAACTCCAACGACACGTCATCTTGGTCTTTGAATCTGCTCAGCCACAAACAACTGAGCAGCATGAATCCTGAACACCCACGCGACTCGACCCCAAACGACAGTTGGGGTCATCAGACACTTCGAAGAGAGCGTGCACCGCAGACCATGGATGACCACTTAAAGCCGTGGGGCTTGTACAGCCTTAAAGGCGCGCACCAACCTGAATCACTTGAGACCATGAAGAATCTCTTCACACGATACCGTAACGTTCGAGGCAAGGGAACGAATCACACATACACTGAAGACGCAATAACGATCTTGGTGTGCCTTCATCAGACGTTGGAACGCGAGTCGACGTGAAGGGGCATCCTTCACGTCCTGGATCGAGGGACGCGAAAGTACTCATGGCGACCACGCTATTGGCGACTTAAGACGACGCGTGTGTCATTTGACTCGTGATGGGTTCCACATGTGTTACGTCCATGTCCGTGAAGGGTGTCCATGGTGTCACATGGAGAGACCGCGACCAATGCGGCAGGAATGGGACGACATGGTGTGTGCACGGGGAATGCCCCAGCACATCCGACCATGGATCGGACGCTATGAGAGGAGCCTCTCAGAGCTCCAAGTATCTGCGTTGCGTCACATGAGGGAACGCCCTGTCGATCAATAAAGGCGTTCACGTAGTCGAGATCGTTTGTCTTACGACCACCGAGGTCGTTCTCGTAGTCGCTCTCGACCGCCAAGGTATCCAAATGCTCCCGAGCCTCGTAGAAGACGTCGGAGTCGCTCGGGAGATCGTCGTCGATCGCCAATTCACGCACGTTACGGTTCGCGGGATCGTGGAAGGAGTCAGCAGCGTCGGTCGCGTTCGCCGACCTCTTACTGGTCTCGTACTCCTCAACGACGTCAGGAACATCGTGAGCCAGCACACTTCGAGGCTCCCACGTGTCTTTCGTTGGTGAATAACCCAACCATCGGACCTTGTAATGCGTTTCTGAACGACTCTTCGATGGCGCCGAGCCACTACTCGGCGCAAGAGGCGTGGGGTCTTCATGACCGACGATACGGTCCACAATCCAGCGTCGCTCACCCGATGCATCTACCAAGGGAGGAGGATCATCACGACGGAAGGCTTCTTGGGTTGGGCGCCGATTCTCATAATCGGGCGCCTGTGCCGTCGAGTGACGAGCTTCGTTTCCTTCGTGCTGACACTGAAGAGGCGATGAACGGCCTTCTGGATGCCCGTGAGATGGCAGAGAGGGCTCGAGATCGTGCAGCAGCTGCGACAGAGGATGCAGAGAGAATTCGACGGGAGCAGCAGGGCTTGGTGGAGCGTCTGCGACAGCTCGAGACTGCTGCGTTCGGTGGACCCCAGCAGAACGAGTCTGCTCGCGCTCGTCTAGGACTTGGTCCCAGTCGTCGTCAGCGTCTTCGGCAGGGGGTGTCGGACTTTGAGCCGATACAGACGAGTGAGGAAGGACCAAAGGGAGATCCGCCGACAGGTAAGCCTTAAGGCGCCCGACATAGAATGTCGGGTGCAAACGCATAGTGGTAGGTATGTCTAGCGTGTAAGCATCTCCATGGACTTCAACAATTCGAAAGGGTCCAATATATCTTAGCGCTAATTTATTAGCGCCCAAATTCGTTACTGACGTGTCTGGTAATCTGCTTGTCGATAGTAAGACTCTGTCACCTTCTTTGAACGTCAGCAATTTCTTTCGACCTCGCTTGTCCGCGTTCTCCTTTTGTTTATCCACTGCTTCTTGGAGTGCATCGCGTACAAAACGCGTGATACTTTGCCGTAGTAATAGGAATTCGGCCACAGCAGCCGAACTTACAGGAGAAGTGGACTCTTTAGGAGCAAAATTAGCGACGGGAGACGCGATGGGATGCATCGCGTCGGGACTCGATATGCCATTGGCCACGAAATTAACAGTATGAGTTGCATCGGCAGCAACCTTGTCTTCAACATTACCAATCATCAAAATTTTTCGCGTAGTGACATCGGGAGATACTCCCCACCAAGCTGAGAAACTGGGTGTGCTGAAGCTGAAAAGCAAGAAGTGCTGGAACGCGAGGGTCCCTCGCGTTATTCATGAAAAATGGCGTTAACCCAGTCGACGCATGAACTGCGTTGTTGATTGCAAATTCAGCGAGAGGGAGAAACGAACTCCACGACTGGAACGATGTCGTATAACTGCGTAGTACATCTTCAATCACTCTGTTCACGCGCTCCGTTTGCCCATCCGTCTCTGGATGGGCTTCCGTAGACATAAGCAGTCGCGTGCCCAATAGTTGAAACAACGTTGCCCAAAAAGCTGATGTAAAGCGCGGGTCGCGGTTCAGAACAATTGATTCAGGCAAGCCGTGATGTCGAAATATGAGATCGATGAAGATCTGCGCGGTCGTCTCCGCCGTAACGTGCGCGGAGACTGGAGAAAAATGCACCATTTTGCTAAATCGATCCACAAAAACCAATACGCCCGTGCGTTTCTGTTCGTCCGGAGGGAGACCAAAGATGAAATCCATGCTGACCGAACGCCAGGCTTCCGTGGCAATCGGAAGCGGACGCAACGGAGCTTGTAAAGACGGCGCAGGCTTCACACGCTGGCATATTTCACAAGAGCGTACCCATTTATGGATGTATTTGTACATACGCGGCCAGAAAAACACACGAGAGATGGCCGCGAACGTCTTCTCGCGACCCAAATGACCACCACTTGGAGTGTCATGAAATTCATGCACCAATCGTGCGCGGAGGTCGTCATCAGCAGGGATGATGACGCGCGGTGGGTCGAAAACGTCCATTGTTTAAGTCAGCGGCGGACCATCAAGCGCGTACCGCTTGACGTTGTCACGCGTTGGTTTCGTCAACTTCGCGAGTGAACCCTCACTAGGGTGTCGAAGATAATTGATGATTCCCGTGTAGAATGAATCGTTCGCATATGACTCAGCGATTTGAGTCCGGATTGACAGCTCAGGTGTCGAAATCATTGCATTGAGCCCCTGCTCAGCACAGCATAAACAAATGTCGTCGTCCTCGTCTTCAGCAATGCCTGGCTGATGACCCATGTCACGTCGAGGATCATAATCGGGACGTCGAGAAAGCGCGTCAGCAAGAATGTTGTTCTTGCCGGGTTTGTAAAAGACCACGAAATTATACTCTGAGAAGTATGACAACCAACGTGCCATACGCTGGGACAAGTGGGGAGTCTTGACGGCGGTACGCAATGATGCGTGATCTGTATAGACCGAAAACATCTTCTCGCCGAGCAAATATACTCTGAACTTGATCAGCGCGTAACGCATAGCCAAAAGTTCCTTGTCATGTGCCGGATAGTTCCTCTCTGCGGGTTTCATCTGTCGTGACTGAAAGCTCACGACGCGCTCTCGGCCCTCATCGTCAAACTGCATGAGGGCACATCCAATAGCGAAATTACTCGCATCACAGACGACGTGAAATGGCTTGGAATCATCAGGCAACATCAGCACTGGTGCTTCAGACAAGCTCTTTTTCACAGAGTTAAAGGCAGAGTGATGTTCAGCTTTCCATGACCAAACTGCGTCTTTCTTCAGTAGGGTCGATAGTGGCTGGATTAGTTCTGCATAGTTCTTCGTATACTTATGCAAGTAATTGGCCAAGCCAAGCCATTGGCGTAGTTCCGTTTGGTTCCTGGGCGTAGGCCAGGAACATATCGATGACACTTTCTCGGGATCAGCACGGACACCCTCCTTGCTAACATAGCATCCAAGAACTGGAATCTCGGGAGCACAGAAGACACACTTCTTCAAATTTGCGTACAGTTTGTTCTCGCGCATCACTTGGAACACCTGTTTCAAATGCCGAAGGTGGACCTCCGTAGCACTGAGCTGTTGCTCAGCGCGGCTGTGAACAAAAATATCGTCGAAATAACTTGGAGCGAAATCACGTAGTGGCCGAAGCACTTGTGTCACCATCCGGTTGAACGTTGCTGGAGCGTTCTTAAGGCCTTGTGGCATGACTAGCCACTCCCAAAGCATCCCACTCGGTGTGCTGACAGCGGTGAACGGGATATCACTGTCCCTCATTAAAATATGGTAAAACCCGTCTGTCAGGTCTATGGCGCTAAAAATCTCGCTGCCGGACATGGTATCCAGTACCATGTCTTTCCGAGGAATTGGTGTTTGAGCCGGGATCGTGGCGTCATTCATCTTGTTAAAAGCATGCACGATGCGCCAACCGCCGGTGGCTTTCTTCACACAGAAAGTCGGACTCGAATGTGGCGATATGCTTTCGCGGACGTGTCCTGCCTTACGGCGGCCCTCAAAAAATTCATCAATTGCGATGACTTGGTCACGCGGTAGCGGCCACTGCCGCGTCACACAATACTTCGATCCTGGCACGAGATCGATCTCGTGTCGCACACCACGATCCGCTGGAAGCTCAGCGGGGATATTCTCCGGAAAGATGTCGGCATACTCACGCGCGATATCATAGACAGGGTTGCCCGAAGCACGAAGGGCTTCCCAAGACTGTGCCACGAAACGTTCTTCGCGCGCTGATTTGGGCTCAGCGCTCTTTGGGCGAGCCTCCAGAACTGCTCCACTAGCTGCTTCGGCGGCTGATATGATGCACACTTGCTCGATGTCGCCGGCCTTGAGGTCGTGAAGGAAATCTTTCCATGGTAGGGTTAATAGAGATGTGATCTCTGCAACAGTGCACGGAGGGCTCGCTACCTCAACGTAGCGGCCACGATGTGAAGACCCTTCCACATATTCAAGCGCACAAACGGATTCCGTCAATACAGTATCATCGTCAACGGCGCTTGAGCGAGAATTTCTTCGTCTTGGTGATCGGCGTGCACCTTTCTTGCGTTTACGCTTTCTCTTGCGTCTTGAGCCACTGCTCGAGGCTATAACGTCGCTGTCGCTGGAGGATGAAGTACCCCCCCCCCGCTAGACGTGGGAGCTCTGTCTCCACCACGTCGTTCACATTTAAATCCACAGCCCGTTCATTCTCGTCGATAAGAGGCGGGAGCTCGTCGTCGACCGCCTCAGATGTATGTGGGAGCCTCTGCTCGAACATTTCGGTTACAATCGGGAGCCTCTGCTCGGCCGTTGTGTGTGTATGCGGGAGCCCCTGCTCGACCGCCGCGCTAGAACTCGGGAACCCCTGCTCGACCGAAGTCCGTGTGTGCGGGAACCCCTGTTCGACCGCCTCGTTGTGAATCGGGAGCCCCTGCTCGACCGATGTCCATGTGTGCGGGAACCCCTGTTCGACCGCCTCGTTGTGAATCGGAAGCCCCTGCTCGACCGATGTCTGTGTTTGCGGGAACCTCTGTTCGACCGTCTCGTTGTGAATCGGGAGCCCCTGTTCGACCGATTTCTGTGTTTGCGGGAACCTCTGTTCGACCGCCTCGTGTTGTGGTTCTATCAGTGTGACTGAACATACCGGACACAGAGGGCCATCACTCTCTCTGTGCTGACTTCTAGTCGTGGCGAGATCGTTCACGACCCTGACTTGAGGCCAATCGGATGGCGCTACCAACAGATGAGTGAAAACTTCACTTACGTCGTAACCGCTTCGTCGTTTGACGGACCGAGATAGCCAGTCTGTCGTCGGCTGATACCGTGACAGCCACGGTATCCCCAAGATGCAATCGAATGCATAATTCATCTCGTACACCAAAAATTCGTCATTACTTTGGAAGCCGTCGAACGTGTACGGCAAAACCACTGTTTTACGCGGGACACGCTGTGGTTGTCCATCAGCAAGTTTGACAACGATGTCACCTGGACCTTCTCGAACCGTAACTGTCGACGGGAGAAGGGACAAACATGATGATCGAAAGAAGTTGTTGGATGCACCCGAATCCAACAGCGCTCGAAGTGGTCGATTAACTCCAGCAACGATGAGACTGATAATTATCAGTCTCGAATCGTCGCGCATAGTGGTGGCATTGAAGTGGGTATGTATCACTTTAGGGCTAGGAGCCCGAGCTGCCACCTGAGTACTCGGGGCTCAATTACTGCCAGTAGGGCGCCCCGCATCTACTGGAACCGCTCATTTTTTGGCGAGACCAATGACGACACAGTATCTCCACGTGAGACAGCTGTGTTCATGGACACCGGCGCTGGTACTCGGCAGACGGCCGCACGATGGCCAGTCTTGCCGCACCGATAACACTTCATCGTGTTTTGACTTCAAATGTCGCGGCCAAATTGCTTGCCGCGACCACGAGATACATCGATAACGTCAATTTCCATAGGCTCTGGGCCAGACGAACGCGGGCGTTGCGACGCTGCCTGCAAATATGACGATGCGACCGTGTAATCTTCACGAAGCGCGAGGGCAAATGCCTCCTCAAGAGTCTTAGGTTCAGCACGTGTGAGGCAATAGCGGGTCATGACCTCTTGCATACCAAAGACAAAGACATGAACTTGCGAAGCCATGTCGATCGGCTGCTTGGTGATACACGAAGCAAGATGTCGCGTCTTCTGTACGTAATCACGTATCGACAGCTTGCCCTGTCGAAGTGAAAAGAAATCTGCGCGCAAGCGTGACTCATCTTGAGGGGGCTCGAACGCCAGTCGTAAGTCGCGCTGGATATCGTTTAGCGTGGGGAATGCCAACTCTTCTACAACGAGCTTCCCAAGAGCCCATTCTTTGGCTTTACCAACAAGCCGAGACAGTAGGAAATTAACCTTGGCCGTCGGAGCGTCATTCAACCTTATTGCTATGGAGATATCAATCTCCCTAAACCAGCGATTAAGGGGGAGACGATCTGGACCATCACCAGAGTATGTCGACGTCTCCATTTTAATTGCATCGTAATGGGAGGGGCGCGAGATAGTATGTACTCGCCGGTTCGCTTCGGCGAGCTCGCGCACCATGTAGTCTTGAATGGCGGCACGGTGTTGTTCGGGCGTCGCTGTGCTTAGCAGCGACGTCACGAAGATTTCACCAGACACCGCCGCGAGGCGGTGTAATGCCTGCCATTCTACCGTAGTGAGATGGGGAAAATCTGCATGCTCCAGCGAAACTGCTGGAGCCATCGAAGATTCACTCATATCCATCTCGAACTTGGTCATGGGAAGGACTACGAAGTGCTACCAGGTGTAACGAGGTGAGAGCCTGTTACCGTCTTACACTTATAATTAAGCTGAGGAAGCGCTGTGATTTATAAGGTAAATTTAACTCTGTTTGTATTTTTGTGTTTTTATAATTCGCAGTAAGTGCGAATATGTTCCCTAGCTCATGGGAACCACTCAAATACAGAACTAATTATTATTGGCTACTTATTGGGTCTGGAACCCCAATAATAAACCAATAATAAATAGACGCGCAGTATCCGCTATCCGGATACTGTCTACACTTAATGTATGTAATTATGTAATAAAACTATGACTACTTAATATAATGGGTTGCCCCATTACAACAATCGTGTCCAGCTTCGCAAATATTTGTATGAATTCTGCTAACTCCTGTCGATAACATCATGGACTACTTCCTCACGTTTAATGACTTGTGCACTCATCTTGCCTCGGTCGGTGACTGGATTTCAAAACAAGAGAAGTTGGTGATTTTGTTTGTAAGCTTGTCGCCGGACTATGACGCTATTTTTAGAAAAATCGAAGTGCGTGAGCATGTGTATATTGTACAAGATCAAGAAATGCTAAGTTGAGAGCGTTACACGGTGATAAAGAGAAAAAAGAAGAGTCTGCGTAAAAGATTCTGCATCGAGAGTACAGCCACGGGTGCGCCGGGATTTTCCTCGTGGATGTCTAAGCAACCATAACGACCAATATGAGCGTCGTCATGAGCGTCAAGAAAGATAAAGATCTTGATCGGCACGTGGGATCACTGTTCTATGCCTCGATTGTCGTATAGCGGATATCAAGCATGACCAGTGTCTTAAAGAAGAAAGGTGCATCAAAACCGTTCGCGTTCTCAGCGGCAAGTAGAGAAGATTGACGAACATGTGGCTGCTTGATAGTATAGATATCTTCCACATGGCATTTGTCGTGATGACTTCTGCACCATCTATTCAGTACGAGATGGTCTCGAAGTGTTTTTGGCTAATGGTGATCGCTTGCCTGTGCTGGTAGTGAATCAGATGGTCTGCAACTGGACACTGGCAGGACTGCGTCATTCAACTATGTGCTCTTCACTTCAGGTTTGGACCGCAAGATACTATCTGTGTCGGTTCTTGCAGCACATGGACCAGACGTTCACTTTGGATAAAAGTATGCATGATTACACATAAAGGTCAAGAGGTGGCCCGTGGAAAATGTTCAGGAAAGCTCTATGTGCTAAGCTTATAGAGCTTCACCAAGTTAAACAAGATTAAGGGATTGCGTTTATGTGGTGAAGTCGATCTCACTTATTCGCAGATGTGAGGGTAGATCTTCCACTTGCCCAGACTTGCCGACTCACGGAGGGGGTACTCCGATTCGTGTCTTGATGTATAGCCTTGTGCTCACCTCGTGTACCCGTCGGTTGGGCTGGCTTGAGCTCGTCGTAATGGCCTTAAAAGATGTCGATCTCGCTGAGGGTTTGGGGTTGAGAGTTCGCTTCCGGTGCGGAAATCTTCACACCACGAACTGGGGTTCTGTGATCTTGTTCTTGAGCCGCGACGATCACTATGTGGAGAGGTCGCGATCTTGATCTTGGATCACACCGATCTCGATTTGTCTTCGGGATCGGGGTATTTGCTGTGAGGAAATCTTCACTCAGCAAATAATAGTCCTGCGTCGATCTTGCCTTGGCATCGGTCCAAACTGGTCTTGGGATCGGCCGATCTTATCGGAAGTGCGCAGTGTAACAGATAGGTCCTGCGTTTCGCCAAACTAAAACAGGCCGATCTGCCTTGTGGATCGCTTTGATCTTGATCGGTCTTGTCTTGGACTCCTTGTCCAGATCTTCTAAACACTTGAGCCGTCTCGCGATCTTGTAACCAAAATCCTTTTCCTTTACCGTTGTTTGCTGCTAACCTAGCGGTTTTAATTGAGTTGAGTTACCTTAACCCCACCTGAGACAAACAATCCAAGGTGAGTACACGAAACACGGCGCGGCGAAGTCTCTTGATCGACGGGTGGCCAGATATCCTGCCCGGAAGAGAAGTCTGCGACGTGCTTTATTTGTAAAAACGGTAACTGTTTGATTATCCAACCAAATTAATAGCCCACCAATCTTTAAGCCTATTCCAAACTGTAGGTCACTCTCCAAACCGATATCTCCTTTAAGCTTGATCGCCCCCTTGAGCACGTGTCGAAATTTCATGACCTGTACTCCAAAGATAGCGCCAATATTCCCGATATCGTACCTAAACGCCAAAAGAGGACCAAATCCCAAATACGGTACCAAATTCCATTTTTGGTACCAAAGAGCCCGAAATAGTACCCAAATGCCGAGTGTGTATAAATCCATTTTGCGACGTCAATTCATCCGTCTTCCACTGGCTCTTTCGGTCTGAACTCTTGAGACATCACTCATGGACCTTCAACAAGCATAATCATCATGATCCAATAGCTCCATCAACTGATGTATCCATAATCAACCGAGAACATGACCGATCTGGTGCCCAATTTGAGATCGTTGAGGATGGACTCGGTACAATTCAGCAATAGATGTTCTTCTGTTAATTGTACGTGCTCCAATACCACCCTTCAGGGTTCATCTGGTCAACGAGACCCTACACATGTCCTAGAATAACTCCCTAGACTCCCATGAGTATTCACACTTCCAGGTCGGGCTGTAATGAACCAAAATCAGTACCCCCATTGTGAGACCAATAAAGAGTGTCACCGATATGTGGGATGTTACACCTTCGTCACAGAGTCATATCGCACCACCTGGTCTCAGATGTACCTTTGGCAATCATATATATCTGCGACTCGTCCAGATTGGTCCATTAAAATCATCCCTTTCTACTCCTCGTCCCAAATCGTTCCATGTTCATCATTCTGGCGACAGTTGGATTGGATCGTTCATCTCTGTGAGGATCACCTTCCATCTCCCGTCGGATTGCTGGATCACCTGGTGTCCTTTCTCCCAGTAAGTGACGTCTCAACTGGGTGTTCACCGATCCACACCCCACAATTGATTAGCGACTATACCACATTTACGACTTTCGTGGGTAAATCGACGTTGTGGCATGCCAAGCTTGTCCATGTTACGTATGGTTGTATAACAGCACTGAACAAGATAGCATAAGGTGTGCCACCAATATTGCCATCAGCACTATCAGAATGGCTACTTGAGGATCATTCATATAGTAAGATATGTGTACCGAAATACTATTGGACATATGGAAGTGTGGTAATGACAAACTAACTACTTTGGGTAAATCAAAGCGACTTAATGGGACCAACTGACATTACCTCCGATTTTGAGGCTCGGTACATCGCTGTGTTTATCTTTTACTGGTCACATTATGTTAAAGTATATCTGGATTAGCAAAAAGTGTGGTACTGAAGAAGTTTAAAGAACAAAAGCTTTTCGTGGAGTCGCAGTTGAACACTCGGATCCGCTGCATTCAAGGCGAAGACGGTGGCAAAATCTGCTGCAAGCAGTTTAACAGCTTTATGCGCAAAACATGTAATACAACACAAACCACTCCTCCATAGATTGTCCCAGCTTAACGTTCTATTATAGAGAGCTAATCGTTCGCTTTCCTTTCTTGCGCGCTCGAAAATTTACTACCATCATTTATGAAAAAAATTATGGGGCGAAGTAATCATAATGGCTACATACATATCAAAACATTTTTTAAACTCGGCGCGCCACGTTACCACACCTTACGAGTTGTTGTTCAAGAAAACGCCTTCATCAGGGCACATACATTTCTTCGGATGCGAATGATGTGTAATCGGACACTCTACAAAGTCGTACACGTCTTTTTCAGCGTTTTAACTGTCATTATATTGACCAGGGGGAAGACGATCCGGCTGATTTATTATTGTCGATTTAAGCTGCAATTTACGGAACCACAATTAGTACCGCAAATCTCGGGTGAATTTCTTGTTTTGCCCTCGATGACTGAGGATCATGTTGCTCAGCAAAGACCACGAATTGATGACGAGGTAATCATCATTATGATCTTGACACCTGAGACCGATTTGAAGCGGCCTCGACTTAATGAAGGTTGCGATGTTGCTTTGGAAGTTATGGAGATCCCTTAAATCCATAACGAAGCCCTTGCATCTACATGTATAACTAACTGTGAACAAGCCACTGATCGAAAGATCAGCTATTATCTCTCATCCATACGTGGGATGCTAATCATCTTCCACATAGTACTCCAATAATTAGCTGCAAGTGAGTATTTGATATCAATCGGGATGTTGGTGAGAAAGATGACCGATACAAATCACGCTTAGTAGCTCAAGGATGTCGTCAAGTTTATAGTGTGAGATATTATGAAAAATATTCGCCAATCGCAGGTCTTATTTTGGTGCGCAAGTTACTTGCTATATGCTACCAGTAAGGCTACTTGATTCTTCAACTTGACGTGGAGACTGCACTAACAAATGACCATTTGGATGGGCAAGTTCAAATGCGCCTACCTAGAAACCTGCTATCCAGAGTACAAACTAAGGCGTAGTTTTGAATGGACCGAAGAAAGCGTATCCTTTATATCACATAACAATTCACAAGGTGCTGAAAGCGCCATAATTCAAGCCATTCATTGCTTGCCCGTGTGTTTGTGTACGCCAATCGACTGAGAATAATGGAGGTGTACATTGTGCTCTACTTGGGTGCTTTACTGGTTTGGGAGTAAGTGCACTTCCGAAGCTACCGAAATAAATTCGGCACTTTTAAATCACTACAAGATATAATATCTTGGTGATGTTCGCATTGAGCTCAGCATTGATATTAATCATAATGTCGTGCGGGGATGCTTCAAACTTTTCAGTCGCAGCTTGACGACCGACTTGCTCAACAATTGGTCAGCGTTTACCAGCCGCAACATGAACGTTTTTGGTCCGAACCTGAGTGAATTTTCTGGTGGTGGAATGACATACAGCAAGAAGCGTCCTGACCTATTTAGGTCGCTGATCGAAGTTGCTGGTGCGTCACGTTCCTGACATCAGTGTGTCAATTTGTAAATTGTAGTACTACCTTATTTAGAAAACCCAAGCACACATGAAACCTGCAGTACGTATACTCGTTACCTTAAGAGTACAAACAATGTCGGTATATGATATAAACGTGGTATAGCTAAGGGATTTCTGCCCACTGTATTTCTCGATGCGAGATAAGAACCTTGATGTTCACGTTTATCTGCGTAAATTACTTTTAATGTTATACTCACCGTAGAATTCTTGAAAATGTTATCATCCGCTTTTCTCCCTGTATCGATGAAGTCCAGTACCCTTTATCTTGCATCTTTTCCAGCGTTGGAAGTCGATCTTATTACGCTTCCTTTCACGCGTCCGTTGAGCTTAGACTTCTCTAGGACGACTTTGACACTATAATTAATTTAAAATAGAGACATTTGTCGGCCATATGCCTCACAGGCTACCGACTCACATTTGTCACTTAGATCAAGGACATAACTAAAACAGCTGCCGCGTGATGAAGCAAGCAATGGTATTGGTAGTGAAAAACCAGCGCTTGTGATATCATATACTAGATGATAGCTCGATGTCAAAAATACAGTGGCTAAAAGGACGAGTGACCGAGATTCCGAAACAAGATCCGCAAATTGATGCAAGTTTTGACGATCGGGAAAGTTCCACATCAAGCAAGGAGCATATTATACAAATTGCTTCTTCTTCTTCACACAGAGAGCGTGAATGTAAAGATGAAGGTGATGCAGCGGCGAAATTCATTACGATTGTATAGCTGAAGTTTTTTTGTTTACAAAGGCGTAAGCCACTGTAACGGGAATGCGAGGATGTAGATGCTGACAATTGCGAAAGATCATGTGACAAAGATTGGGATGTCGAGTCGAACAGTGACGTAATGGATCTTGTCACAGCAAACGATGTCGGATGTGACATATAAAGAACTAGCCCGTCGTTTCATTGGGTCCAAATGGGCTACTGATTGATTATTTCACGTCAATTCTATCTATATTGCTTGCATCATCCTCCTAATTTGCATAATCATCAGCCATCTAATAATATCACTCCTGTAGACCTTCCACAACATTTACGTCATACTTAGCCAATTATGCATCACATGTGAGTTCATCGATCGCATGTATCCACTCCTTCACTTTGTGCTAATATGCATTTTCGCAGCGACCACGATACTTGGTGGTTTTGTTCTATTCTTACATCCGGGCCGAGCCCCTTCTTCGATTTGATTAAAAAATACACATAACAATTAACCTCCTTGTTCGCGGTAATCTAGCAAGAATCCGATCCTTTTTTATTCCCAACTTAATTTGTTTAGACAAGAAAAAGTAAGAAGATGAAGAAACTAAACGCTTTTGAGTGATGAGTCTATTGTTCGAGCCAAATTTTACTTTTTAAGGTGAACATCTTGCGCCTTTCAAGTATACAAGGTTTTCTACGTACACATCATTCTTTAGCGCATGTACCCTGTAAGATTTACAAAGTGCTTGTTCATATTTCATGTTTACCATTCCAATCAGGATTTGATGTTTTCGATCAAATAATTTTTTTGACTTTTAGCCCGACTTTGATGTGAAGAATCCCATGTTTTACGTACCAGCGTTTAATTTTTCTGTAGCTGAAGTCCTTCTCTTCGTCAGTCATTACAGGTCGGGTTTAATGTGTGGTGGAGTGGTGATCGCTCTTTGTGGAGACGATCCCAACTCTCCACTGGCGCCTGGACGAGCGACTAACGGAGGGGGTTATCCGATTTCGTGTTCTTGATAGCCTTTTTCACCTTGTGTAGCCTTTGGCGGTGCGGGTTGCACTCTTCAAGGTGGACTCGTGACAATGGAAACCTTGACCGTGTTTGCGATGGGGTTGAGGTTCGATCGCGGTGTGGAAATCTTCATACTGCGATCGGGGTTGACGTAATCTTGTGAAATTATTCACGGGAGCACTTGCATACTTGTAAGTTGCTCGATATGAGTCATCCCGATCTGCAACAGATCGCCTTGTTCAGACGTAGACCTTGACAAGCGAGCGTTCTGACAACTTGAGCCGTCTCGCGATCTTGAGTCCTCAACCACAAAGGGTTTCCTGATTCTAGTCGCAGTTGGGGTGTTGCTTGATAGTTCTTGATCCCTGGCCAAACAATACAGGGATATCACTTGATTAAAGTATTTGACTTTTGCTTGACGTCGGGTGGCCAGTGATCCACCCGGAGTAGAAATCGACACGTTTACTTTAAACCAAATTGAACTATATTTAATACTAACTAACCAAACCCAGCAAACCTATCCCTATCACCATGTCTTGGACATCGCTTGCCACATGTCGCTTTCTCTAGACGGTAGAAACCTTGTACTTGCGTGGCACACACCTGATATACTTATCCGATCGCAGTCGACCTTCTGGTCACCGATCGTGTGGCGTGACCCACGCTAGTCTGATCGCGATCACATACCTGATCACTGATCACGATCTCGATATCCTCATGATCGCGATCGTTTTACTGATAGCGGGTCACGTGATCTGGTACACTCTCTTCTAATCGCGATTATTTGTCGTGGTCTCTACTAACTTGATCGCGATTTCATAATTGATCGCCGATCACGATCTCGATCGCCTTGCTGATCGCGATCATATAACTGATCACTGATCACGATCTCGATTACCTCCCTAATAGCGATCGCTTGTCGTGGTCCACACCAACCTGATCGCGATCATATCACTGATCACGATCTCGATCACCTCCCTAATAGCGATCGCTTGTCGTGGTCCACACCATCCTGATCGCGATTACATAACCGAACGCCGATCACGATCTCGATCGCCTCCCGGATCCCGATCGCAATCTCGATCGCCTCCCGGATCCCGATCGCTTTGCTGATCGCAAGTCACGTGGTGTGGCACACACTCTTCCGATCGCGATCACATGCTTGATCGCCTCCTTTATCGCGATCGCCTTGATGATCGCGGTTTTTTCTTTATCGACTGATCTTCAACGTAATCTTCCCCATGCTTATAACCCCATCTCCGTGACTCGCACCCTTCTCCCGTCGTACTTTAACCCGATATCGCACGTCCCCTCCTGAATGATCTGATATCCGGTTATGTCTAAGCTTCCAGTGGACGCGATCTGATCAATTTTGGGACCGGCGTTGCCAACCGTTAATTGACTCGGATATACCTGGAACGTTATCAGTTCCCATACAGCAAATTTTCATAGTCGCTTCACCACTTATTTTTTGTTTTGTTTCTGTCTTTCTCAAGTCAATAATATTCATTTGCCTTATGAAGTAAGTACGTTGGCGTTTTGCCCGATTGAGATAACAAGGCTTGTGTTCATTGACTTCTCCTTCAGTCTCAAACTGTCACATGTATGTCTTTACATAGCGTGAGATTTAATCATAATGACGGAAAATGCGAGTATGGTAATCCGTTGTGAGTTTCTGCTAAGGCAGACCAGCAAACACTAATCTAATTACAGACGCTACCTGTACAATCATGTTATTTGAGAATTTATCTCATGTCGTTGTACACCGAAGTGATAGTCCTAAGAATATTATCATACGGCGCTTTAGCAAGATACCTTTGGTCATACCTTTGTCAACTATTAGCAAAATAGGCTTTGGACAGGTGTGTCCTGGCCATTCGTGCCAGACCAAAATTTACGATACACCCTTTGTGACGGAAATTTTTCAAAAATATCTTTCTTGCCTGCCACTTTAGTCTATTCAATGCAGGATCGCCAGTATTTTGGGACGTAAACGTTCACATGTAAACCATGATCTTTGTTTAAAGAACTTGTGCCATATCACCCATCACCCCCAAACAAATGCGCAACGTTTCGTCGCTTAAAACACCTTGATCAAGTGCCAGGCAGAGTGAAATAATATCAAACTCTGCTGTTGAACACACAGCACTTATTAGACGTGCAAATGCACCATTGGATTGTCAACGGTGACTTTAAGCAGAAAAATACCGAATCCTGCTGCTCTGGTATCGATTACGTTTGCAAATCCCGTTTTCATTAATTGCCATTAGTTACCGTCCATGCTCTATAGCGCGGTAAAATGGTCTCTGCACGCTGTAATGTGGATATTTAAAATAGTGTCAAATTCCAGTGACTTATATCGTAATTCATATCTATCAGATTAATTGGTCAAGATCCCCAATCGATACTTGTCGTTTGTGCAAAAATCAATGTGCATTAATTAAAAGTTTTTAAGGAACTGTTCTCATTTAGCTCGTTTGCCCAAGTATTGGTCACTAGACCGAGAACAATATAATATGACTCCTCGTCTTTTCTTTTAAGTCCTGATAGTACTCCTAAAATGATATCCACCACAATGAAAGCAACTTTACTTGGAGAGTTAGCAGAAAGTTTATTTCCGGTACCTTTGCCACGAAATCTCTTGTCGGTTGGTGTATCGCTAAGATTTTTATGTCTCTTCTTTAGACGTTTATACTGTTATATAAATTTTCTTCCCAGTGCTTATATCTGGATTTTGGGGGAAACATCATCTCCGCGCAGAAAGTCAAGGGTGTAATTCGCCATATGAGCTAAACAGCACTTTTCGTCGTAGTTCGTCGTGGCACGTGTGTGTAGGTAGACTTCGCAGCATGAGATCGACCGGTAATAGGCCACTAACCAAATTTGTCAGATTCTCGAGCTGAGCCCTGATATCAAACAGCTTTTGCGGGTGACTATGAATATTCATTCCACTTGACCCGCAGGTGGATACCGTGCAATTCGGCCTGCAACCAAATTGATCTTCTGCGCTGTCGAAGCAGAATTCTTGTTACGTTTATATACGTCCACGAGATTAGCCCACATCTCTGTGCCGGTTTTCGTCGTCTATAAGTATTTTGAAGCTGTCATCAATAGCAATCGCTCAATTAAAATCGTGATTTTGATTTGCTTTGTCCTATAATTTACTTTTTCCAATCGCTCCAGTTTGCCCCGATTCACTCATTCCCGACGAAAATTTGGTCCAGCAAGCTTTCTTTGAATGCATTTATCACGGCGTGCTTGTAAATAGTCCTGTCGTCTGCGTTGCACCGAACGGGAGTCCCATCTGGGTAGCTTTTACAGTTTTTTCGCCGGTGTGCGTCACCGTCTGAGTCGGACAAAGACAACACGTTTGATCTTGTGTGTTATGATGACTTTGTATAATTACGCAGTCTATGGATCATTGGGCTCATACCCTAATGCGAAATTACGAGGTAGACACACTCACAAATATTTTTTCACCTTTGGGAGAATTTGGCACTGGTATACGAATTCCAAAAGCTCTTTGTTGATCGTTTCCTGCGCTTGGTCGCGGGCTTTCTTCTCTGTGCTTCCTGTCTCGGATTTGCTTTCTAGATGTCTGTCTGGTCGCATCGACATCCTTTATTTTTAAATTAGCATGCTTTATAGCGTCTTTAATTGCAACACGTTTTCATTTACACGCTAGACTATAAAAATATAGATTTAAGTAGCAGGGTTTGTTGCATACATGTTATCGTAAGGCCTCCTTGGTAGGTATCACGACTAAAAATAAATTTTGCTTTAGCTTGTACTATGTGTTTCGTAAAGCAACCTTATTTTTACAATTCGAAGTCTTCATATCCACTACATACACCGTCTTTGCTCATGAAGTTGACTAAAACATCGTCCTCGACATTATCATCCACCGTAAAATTTGCGTGAAGTGACGCCTAAGCATTCTCTATCGCTACAAATGATAATCTTCATCGAAGCGATAAAATATTTAAGATTTATCATACAGGAAACTTGATGTTATAGGTAGTACCAGCAGGGAGACCACCAAATCATTTCGTTGGTACTACACCACAACCTAACGTTTCTAAATCAACTGGGAGTCGCTTTCACGAATCCGCGAAGACAATTGATTGAAATGGCAATTTATTGGTTTCTAATTCTCTGGGCGATGGTCTTCACACTTATTGGGCTATGGAATCTCGTGTCATGAAACATGAACACTTGAGCCGCTAATACACAGTCACTACATTGCTTATGCTAATGTATACATTTTGAAGTCCATATGCACAAGTTTTAAGCGTAGATAAACAACAATAATTTATGACCGTGATATAGATTCGAAGCAAGTTACAGGTTGAGCAGGCTTGTAACCGTAAAGTTATTCTTGCTGACCGGGAAAAAGTCAGTGATAAGTAGCTGAACCTGATTTGTAAAATTTAAAATTAGTAAAAACACATCGTGATTGTTCTCCGTGATATAAGCGAGAATGGTATTTTTATATTACATCGAGTGAGCCACTGATTGATCCTATCGAGGTCATTTTAGCGTTCTAACGTTAGATTATCGTCATCTAGTCCATTTAAATGCGCTTAAGCGTTGCTTGGTATAATGTTCTAAGTACAGGTCAAAACGAATTTCATTTAGGGCCCCCATAAGTACCTCTCCACGGACACCGAATGCGTCTTGAGACTCGTAAATATTTTAAGTCAGATCCATCAATGTTGGTCAATCGGGGCGGTGGTGAAAGGGTCTACATGGACGTTGGTGAAGTCCGCAGAAGCATAGGCATCGTTACACAATCTTAGAATCTTCACGAGCTTCTATAACTGATGGTTGTTGTGCTAGTGTATGTTGAGTTGATAAAGGTTCGAAGTGAGTACATACAATATCGCCACATAAATTCTTCATGATTATGGTAGCCCATTACTTAGGATACTTACGACTATCTCTAAGAAACGATTCATTATTAATGTAAAAAGAGTCTATACTGCTTTCATTACTTATGCCGTTGAGGTTGCTATTTGTTGTTTCGTTTATGCATCATGCAAATGAACACTGCACCAAGTAAATATAAAAGCCGTATGTAATTGAACGCCAAGGCTTCCAATCAACTCTTCACAATATGGATGATCGAATTTAGGGCCCTTTCAAGCAATGTATGCTGCGCTATTGATATCTGCTACACCAACAGTGTGTAATATCGAAATTAATGGTCAGTGCAAAAGATACGCTGATGTCCATCTGATGAAACGTTTACAAATTCATTTTGTCTTAATTTATATTGTTTACTGGTCATTTTTTATTTACATAGAAAAAATTACGATTTGTATCGTCAATCCTTATATAAACAATACACTAAAAGGACATCTGGCGTAGAAGCAGGTTTACCGATCGATATTAGCAATATTTAGGGATATAACACTAATCGTAGCAATCACTAGTCCTCCGGAGGTATAATTTTTGGATTTTCTTAACGAATGTGGACAGCAATATCGAATACGTGACCATTGTTACGAGAAGCGGGATCTTGTTACGTTATAACAAGTTTGTAAAACCGACCGTGTACATAAATGCCCATTAATGAGTTTACATTCAGACATTTTGAGAAGGTAGATCTCATCTAGCATACCAGAAAACAACATACACTTCGTTGAGCTCAGCGATCCTAGTTAAATACGAACTTAATAGTTATACACACCATCATGTCTTTCCATGACATCATTGCAGCAAAGCTAGATAACTATGCAAAAATAGTTAGCTCCATGTGACCACAATGTCGGGTTCACATTAAATAAAACTCAAAGTGAGAGATTGAGGTGGAGGTAAATCTTTTTTGCAGCTTAGGATAGCACAAAAGAAATCATCAAACAGGTGCGTCGGTCATCTTTGTAGACAAGCCTGAATGCATGAAACGATTGCTTGCTGTCGTGGCAAGCACGTAAGCCTTCGCGCCCAAAGATATAATATAATGACTAATGAAGTGGCTTACAGCGTCTTATAACGACGCATATGGCTTCAAATTGATCTTGGAGATTACCATATCGGGTAGAAATAGTGAACTTGAAATACATGTCCGTGAATGCCTATATATTGCAATCATTGAGGCAAGTTTATCTCGTTTGTGATAAGCTCGATAAAAACGAAGCATTAATACCTTTGTGTCCCCGATTTAAGTTCAGATGGAAAAAGAAGATGGCGGATAGATCTTATTAATTCAAGCTTCTTTTCTTGGCTAGTTCGAGAGATCGGAGAAGGAATTGTATTAAACTGTCAGGTAAATAGTGTCATTGTATCATGTCAGCTCGATATTCGGACTGCAATATCAGTATAGGGTCCGTATCAGAATCTGACCACAATTGGTCGACGTCAGACATTATTCTATGGTCGAGGGTACGCAAATAACGTTACGAAATCATTAACACGCAATAAGGAATACGCTGCTAAGTTATTTTATACGAATCATACGCTATCATAGGTACATGATTGGGCTATGAAATTGAACTTCATGGAGATGGTGACCAGTGTGAACCGCATGAATAGAGGCTATTTTTGGCTACCAATTAAGCCTGGTAGTAACACCCGGCATGCATGAAGCCTACACCGCACGTTTCTCATCTCGATTGATCTGGATAAGCGATTCTTTTTACTTTGAAGCATGCACTCAGAAAACTGTCCTGAATCGAATATATGTGGCTACCCCGAAACCAAACACTTCTGTCTCGCTACTACGCAATTCGTATCCATGATCTGTTTGGCAAGAAATTAATGAGCTTCAACGACAAACAACTACCCCTTCGACCGGACGTAGTACCATGAAAGGTCTGGGTACAAGATCGCGAGACGGGCCAAATGGTCAGAAAATTAATGAGATCGACATTTACACTAAAACAAATAAATCTTAAGGCATACCGTGATAATCATGTTAATACCTTTCTTCACCTCTATCGCGTATAAGTTCCCGTGCAATCGATTCCAACAACCAAATCCATATACTGTCAACTTTAGTATCTGCTCGAATTCACTAAAAGGTTGCAACTTGCCCTAAGGTCGGTAAAACATAAAGAGGGAGGCAATATATACGAAAACAAAGATTCCTTGAACAACATGTCTTCTAGGCATAAATGATGGTTCGGGATCACATCAGCAATTTCTTAACTACACCTCATCATACCACTTATCAGGAAACTGCAGCATATTATGAAATCTGGACAAATTTATTCATCGTCTTTCGTGACTTCGACCCGATGCAACGGATTGGTAGAAACGGACTAAGTTTAGCGATTGCCAATGCAGATTAGACGAGGGATAAAATAACGATCCCACATGACAAATGTACTGGTTCATTACAAGAATGTGTCTCACAAGTTTTAAAAAGAAAAATTGCCCTTTTCATCACGAAAATAAACAAATGCCCCACGTCCTACTTTGACGAACACGCTTAAGGGATCATCGCACGTTTTCTTCCTGAACTATGTATGCACAAGACGACGTCTGCAGACATTAAAGTTTAAAATAGAAGACGAACACAAAGAATATATTCAATGGGGTCTATTGATATGAAAATGTGTTCTAAAGCATCAAGGCTGATAAGAAGGAAGGGAATGAGATCTCATGAGTAGAACAATATTAGTAGCAATCGCAGCACCTACGACAACATCAGCAGAAGAAATCTTAGTGGATACATAAGTAGCATCATCTACAGAGAAACACCAACAGCCGCAGCACCAATAACAATAACAGTAGCAGAGAAAGCAGTAGCAGCTATAGCAGTAACAGCATCAACAATCGATACTCAAACAACAACAGCATCCGCATCAACTACAACAACAGCAGTAGAAGCATCAATAGTAGCAGCAACAGCGTCAACAATAGCAACTGAACAAACAATAGTAAAAGAAAAAACATTAATATCAACAACATTAGCACGGACTGACTGTGTATACGGCCGCGACCGATGATACAAGACGCGATTACGTGCTCGTATCTCTCGTCTGCGCCTGCAACTGGTGGCCGCAAGCGCGGCAGAAATCTCTCCGCGGCTTCCCAAACAGAGCGGGGGTTGGTCACGGTCGTAAAATGAAAAAATGAAAATTACCACGGACGCGTGGTTTTATGTGTGCCACATTAACTATAGTGTACTAGGACGAGAGGAATTTTTTATAAAGTTATTTGTCCGGGACATTTTTATATCTTCGTGATTAAATGCGACATTTTTTATTTTCCCTTACATAAATCAATAATTATACGCATGGTGTGACACAATGGTGCATGAGACCTCAATTATGCATTTTTTTTACACATTAAGAATGGGCCTATATCTGATGACATATATACATATCGAGTCACGAGCGTCTGATCGGCGCACTTGCAAAACAGGCAGATGGTTAGCTTGCACGATCGAATCGTATTTAGCTGACACTATTTATGGAATTGTACGATGTAGAAGGCAGAGCGCTTTTAGATGCGCTGTAATTGGGTCAAGATAATTTGAAGCAACAACAAATAATCCTATGTCCGTGATAGGAATCATCGTCGAATAGATGCGAAGTCAGCAATGTATAACACCTGTATGATTTGCCATTCGTGGAACTCGGTCGATCTTGTGGAAAACATGAAGCGAGCGATTAGGGAGTATTCGTTCTTCACAACGATGACTGTGGCAGCTAATAATAAACAAACACCTAAATTGTATTGATTCTGAATGGAGACACAAAATGCATGACATCAAAACACCTAGTCACTTTTTATTATATGAATGGTACCGAGAGAAAGATTCATGATGTGCGTTTCAATCTCAGTGATTTTTGTGTTCCTTTGGATCGTAAGTATATTCTAGATGATTGGCTGTTAAAGCATCTGCTACACACATGTTGTACGACAATATATATGTATAGTGCTTTTTGCAAATACTATGCTTTAAATATGTATAAATGGGAGCGTATTAGAGCTGCAAAGTCCAAATAACAATCGCCTATGCGTCCAATATAAAACAAATAGTATGGCGTGTCAAGGCCTCGATCTGGTCCATTTGACGCTTAACTGTTCGTTTAGCTATCACAGCGCGTGCTTTTTCTGACGCGTTTCACAACCGCGATCTACTTAGATAACAACCCGAATCTCACCTACTGTGTTGTTGTGGATGGCCTCGAAAAAGGTGTGGAAAGCAACGAAAAATGTTAATGCCTGCTTAAAAAATAAGTTATATTTTTCTACTTGCATCATGAATGCACTCGCTTTACCTCATTCTTTGACGCACAAACTGGCCCATTTTGCGCTATATGATGCAGCTAGCTGTACCTCGCAAAGATTTCTGAGCTCAGACATTCGTGCCGGGTGCTATGGCGCTAATCGCGCTGATAGCCGTCACGACTCACGAATTACAACACCGCGTATGTCGTTTAAATTTGTGAGCCACGTAAACCCGTAACAAACCCATCTACATTGAAGGTGTAGCGAGTCTAGTACAGTTCATATACAGAGGAAATATTTTCTTCATGACGAGCAAGCTAGTTCTTTACAAGAAGTCGGCTCTACAAGTCAACGAGATTAAAGCTCCAGGTCCTTGTTCAAGGGAACCAAATATTGAGCGAATCGACTGCACAGTGTGCTGACGAGTCTATGTCTTAACAAGATCTGGCTCTCTAACTATTTGAGATGCCTTAAGATAGCACGTGTCTCTACTAGATCAAAAGGGAAACTGACCTATACCTTGTTTTTATATAAAATGACACATTAGACTAAACGTATATAATTTAGACATCAATGCTTGAATTGGAACTTTTTTTAGATCTTGTATTTGGTGGCTGACACATGTAACCCCCCAACGACCGATGAAGGGTTATAATATCATCTTTAATGGGAACTCACCTTTGGTGTGAACCACACCTGTAATGACGGTTACCAACCGACGTGTTACCCCGTTACACCCTATCCTCACCAGATTGACGCTTGCACAATATGTTACTCAAATTTATTTTTCGAAGATTTCGGTGTGCCTGCGCCTAACCTCACGGTTTCGCAAAGCACTACACACCATGGCATCGCCACATGACGAGTTCCCAAATATTTCATATCTTTTTTATCTCTATGAGACGGTGAACTATGATAGCGATACCAGTGTTTTTGATGAAAAATAAATAGTGTTCAACCCTCCCTTTCCTGAAGTAAGACCTCATCTGGCACCTAATTCGTTCGCCGAACGTGGGGAAGACAACGCTCCATCGGTGCAGCATCGTTAATCGAATGCGAGGAATACTACAATCACCAACACGCCCTTTGAGCAACAACGACTGATCATTCAGCAGGAGGATAGTGCTCTGCACAGTATGCAGTTCGACAAAACATTTATATATATTGCGGCTATGTGTTCACTATCCTAACATGAAAGAACGCGTCCGTCAAGCGGTTGGTCTTACTCTGTCGACATTGTCCATCGGCCTGGAGGCTACTTCGCTCGAGTAGATTGACTTCCGATGTAAAAATTCATGCGATATATCTGGAGTCTAATTTGACCACACAAAGCAAATTTATAGATCACCTTGAGAGCCAAGCAAGTCTTGCCCAGATGAAACAGATTCAAGGCGTTACCATATACTCGTTAACGCTGATGAATCACCTGAAGAGAAAGATTATCACTTTAATCTCTGGTTGTAATCGAAATCGTCACCTTATCCGTATGTTGGCTCCGAGAGCAAGTGCCAGCGCGGAATATGTTTGTCAAAACAATATTCGGTATGAATACGCCAAGCTCACCTACAGAGGTCAGTTGCGCAATCGTTCGCGATACGCTCCGTCTACGACGGTAGCCGCTAATCACGGCCAAGCGCTGATCAGCAACCGCTTCCCCACGCCACTACTAATGAGAAGCGTCTTTCGTCGCTAGACAATCCTGCGCGCGGGTCATAAAAACGTCCATGACGTAGGGCCGATCTTGTCGTTTCGGGATCTATAATTCCCACGAAATCTCTGACTTATAGTAGACACTTTACTTCACCATGTTCTGATTCTGGCCTTTGCAACGATGTCGCTTAATGAGTTTCTCCACATAGAAATGACACTTACCTTGCTATTCGGGCATATTGGACGAGGCCGACACATCAAAAGCATCCCATGCCGATTAATTCCAAGTAATTGACAACTTAAAGCACGAGGTGCAGCTTCTTTGCGAGAATGTAGAACGCCTGGAGTCAGGGGGGAGGGACTCAGACACTGTATAGAGCAGGGGCAACCTGGTTTAAAGGGACAGAGAATCGTGGCACAGCCACCTTCGGCGGCGCGAGTGCCTGAGGACGCACAACATAAAGGCCTCGATACGGCTTAAGTAACCCAGCGTAAAACACGAGAGGGTGAGCAGATTGTGCGGAAGGTTGAGTGTGTAAACAAGGTCCTTCTGTGATACGATCGTCAACGGCCCGATGAAGCGTGGACGCAACTTCGTCTTGAAGACAGCAGAAACTATATTTTCAGGTAGAATTTTAGCATTAAGTAATACTTGGTCTCTGACCGCATAACTTTTAATTCAAACTCTACTCTTAACATCTGCTTGTTGCTAATGTTTTTCCGATACTCAGCCTTGCATCACGCACATGTCGTAAGACATTCAATCGCGGTGCGGAATACTAGCATACTTGTTTTCAACATTTATAGTACCCATATCAGCAAGCCGATTGACCACCTCTCCCCCATCAAGTCCTAAATTTGAAGTGGTAACATTAGCGGAACACGAGGGTGTGAGATTCCGGTCACATAGAACGGTGTATAGCCGGTGGAGGCATGCACGGCGAAATTCAACGCAAATGCAACCATAGGGAGAAGTGATTTCCAGCGCTTAGTAGTATCAGCGAAAGGAATGGGAAGGTTATCACTGATAATACAATTTACTGGTTCGGTTTGACCATCGGTTTGCGTATGATTCGCTATGGAAATGTCTAATCGCGTGTCCACCATCTTGAAGACGAACTTCCAAAACTTCCCAGTAAAGCGTGGATCTATAAATGAGATAACCCCAACAGGTACACCGTTCTGAATAACAATCTATCGATAAACAGCTTCTCTGTACATTCACGATTAATGGTTTCTGTCACATACGACAAGTGAGCCATCTTGATCAGACCGTCAACAAAGACCACAATATAGTGTTGCCTGCCGAATAATCCAGTTAGTCAAACCCAAAGTCCATACGTATAGATTCTTAACGCCCAGAGGGTATGGGTAAACTAGCAAGCCGCGTAGCCGAATGGGATGGCCGTTTGACCCACTGCTGCGTTTCACACGTACGCACATAGGTACTTACCCATTCATATATTTTAAGCCACCCATACGTATGGCTCATAGAGCTACATGTATTCTCTCAACCGATACGAAAGCTATACGCAGTATCATGCGCCTTGAAGAGAGTACGATCCTTTAATTCCTTATCGTGTAAAACCTTGATACAAGGAAGATCTGCAGCATCTATGCTGTAGCTCAACAGGCCTCGATCGATAGAATGTCGATGCAGACTTGCGCGTAAGCGTGCTGACAATTCAATGTATAGGTCGATAAACTCCTCGCCTCCAAGAGTACGTAGCAGAGATACACTGTAACCATCACGGGCATAGGACGTGCGAATTTAGTCCGAGATGGACGACGACAGAATTGCTACGTGATCGAGTTCATCGTCCAGCCTGCACGATAAGTCATCCGCCAACAGATTTTACGTTCCCAGCTTGTACTTTACCTCGAAAATGAACTCAGCAAAGATTGGAATCCGACAAGCTATTCTATGGGAGAGATTATGCGATTGTGTAGCATAGTGCAATGGAACATGATCGGAATACATTACAAAAGGTTTTGAGCCAATCAGATAAACTCTGAAGTTGACGAGAGCATGATTCATTGCAAGAAAATATTTGAAATAATTTGATTGGGTTCTTCTTTGCAGCATTCAGATGGGTATGATCATACGAAACAACACGCTCATGGCCACTTAAGTCATTTTGCAAATAATGCGCATTCAAGTAAAAAATCAGAAGCGTCATAGACGACACTGAAGGGCGGCGCCGGATCTGGCAGATACAAAATCGGGGCCTGAAGGAGACTTTTCTTGACAGCTTTTAAGACATGATTCTTCGTGCTAGTTCAGCACCATGTCATTTCGTGGTGGAGTGATGATCGCTCTTTTGTAAAGTCGATCTCAACTCTCCACTGGCTCCTGGACGACCGACTAACGGCGGGGTACTCCTATTCCGTGCTGTATGCTTTGCTCACCTTGTGTACCCGTCGGTGGGTCTTCGGACTAGAGTCAAATTCAAGCTTGACCATGGTTAAGATTGGTGCTTTCGTGTGGAAACCTTCACACAATAGATAGTGTACTTGTAAGGTGATCGATATGAGTCACCTTGATATCTACGACATTGCCTTGGCCAATGTAGATACTTGATTCGCAAGCCTTCTGACCACTTAGGCCGTCACAAGATCTTGTACCCTTTGCCTTTACGTGTTCACTACACCCGATCGCAGTTAAGCGGGATTGTTGAGAGTCCTTGATCCCTAGCCGAACAATCCAGGGATATAACTGGATTAAAGTATGCAGAGTTCTTGACGTCGGGTGGCCAATAATCCGTCCCAGAATAGAAAGCGATATGTGAACTTCAAAGTAAATTCACCTTTGTTTAGTGTTGGATAATTTAATTCCAAAACAAACTTACACATCGCTTGGCCTCTCTGTATCCCGAATTTCGAAGTCACCAATCTCCCTCCCAAGAGATCTCCATATTGTACCCATGTGGTTTACACCAAGTGTATTCTCTCTAAAACCTTAGCGTGACCCATACCCGACTTGTACACAACAGATCGTGATCGAGAGATCCGATCGAGATCGCGAGATAGGATCAAGATCTTGAGCCACCCATTTCAACCATTATTTATCCAGTTAGAATCCTTCTCGGACTTGACTGACGCCTGAGAGCTGTGGACTCCTGCGTCCCAACTCAACGGTAAAAATATCGTGATTGCTTTACCACAATATAATTTATAAAGAGGCTGGATAATGGCCGGGCCATGTATGCGCAATTCGCACTGCACTTGTACAAGTAGTTGGCGAGGCAGAGCCACTTGCGTAAGTCATTTTGGTGGTTGAAAACGGCCAGTCAAATATGACTTTGACCTTAGCGGTTTCTGCACGTAAGTTTTGATTACCAATGCCCTGGTACAAAGAAAATCTTCAGCGCCAAAGAGACCGTTCGATGCGTTCAAATACAGCTTATTCGTGCGCATGCACTCAAGCACTAATCGCAAATGTTCAATATAATTTCCACGTCAGATCGACTTTTCGATGCACGACTATGGGCAAAAATGTCATTATTGTACATCTGTGCATTGGGTTGATGAGGTCTGAAAAATTGCGTCACGGGACGATTATATATAGCCGGGGCATTAGATAACCCTTGTAGCATTACAAGCTACTCCTAAATCATACCGCTTGTAGTGCTGACCGTATCTATCGGGATATCGCTGGCTTGCATGAGCTATTGGTAAGAATTATTACATAGGTCGAGTGCACTGAACCCATTAAATCCAATCATGGCGTTATGAAGCACATCCTGTCTAGGAATAGGTGTCTGGGCCGGTATGGTGGCTGAATTTAGAATATTAAAGCGTAAACAATGCGCCAATTAATCTTCGGCTTCATACAGCACATGTGAGCGAAGGATTAGGATAATTACTCTCCCATAATATTTCTTCCGCGTGCTTAGCACGAAAGAAGTCGTCAAAGATGTCGTACTGTTTCTTTGGCAAGGGCAACTGTCGTGTAGCGCAGTACTTCGTTCCAGAGACTAGGTCAATTATGTGACGAGCACCTCTATAGGGAGGCTAAACGTACGGTGGGTCGTTACACACCACGTCTTTAAATTCCTTAACAAAAGAAGATAGGGATCTATGCGATATTTAGGATCAAAGATCCACACTATGGAACTAGGGAAACGATTGCCATCATTGTGTATTCAAGGACATAATAATCTATGAGCTCTAAAGAGTTTGGCTAATGGCCAATGCGAATCGCCACAACATCGGATAACTCGCCTGTCTTCAAGGGGTGACTACACTAACCATCATATATATCGTTCAGCTCAAATAGATCATCCCAGCGATAAATGAGCCGTAATGCTAACGCTTTCATCAATGTGACCATTCAATCCATCAACAAGTTTATATAGTGAGAATATACTATTATTACAATGCTATGAATGACATGGACGCTTTGCGTTTCGAAGTAGATGTCTGACGTCGCTGTTGTCTCTTTGATGATACTTTACACCTCAAATAGGTCAGGACAAGGCTTCCCCCTGGTTTATCGCTAACCATAACGTGCTCTTTACGAGAGACAATGTCCTGACCGACATCTAGTAATTTGTTTATAAACTCGAACAATTTACTCAAGGGATTTATACGTGCCAACCCACGCACATAGTGCGATCTTTGCTTAGGATGTCTCGGCCCTAGGCCATACATACTTGCAGCATTTGGTGATTCACTAATATCATGAGCATTAATCAACAGAATAGGTGACGAACTACCATCCATCGATGAGTCTAGCTCGGGAATTTCATCATTGACATATCTGTTGTCAACTGACCATACAAAACTAATGTACATCACACTAGCTCACAAATGCAGTCGCTTGCGCCAATAGCGCTTTTTTTACTAGTAGAGGTGGGATCCTGACCTCTCTAAACGTTCGTTTGTAATCGTGCGCGTAAGGCGTAAGGTATTTGACTTCCAATCAATCCATGGCTCGTGGTATTCCAGCTATGCCATTCCTATAATAAAATAGTTTCTCTTTTCAAAATCAAGGACTAAGCAGCGTTCCACGCTATTAAAGACTAAAAAATTCCCGCATAGATTTATGGAAATTTTCAGCACTGTAACACACGTTCCTGTCGCCAAACGAACGGTGATAGTCTCACTATCTTGCAGTAAGCGCTACAGCATACGGCTGACTCCCTTCCAATGAACGACGACGAGCATAGTTGATGATGCCCCTAATTCGATATAAATTGACCAAGAATTATCAAACCCATTTAAGGTTGCTGTAACTACAAGCAATCCCGACTAACAACATGCTCTGTTATATAGTACCCAACAGAGCTTTAAGGGACGAAGCCCAGCTCACCTCTTCCTCCCTGATGTATTACAGAGCCAAGCTTATCCCCCACTAGGGCAACTCGCGCCTACTGCGAGTTGACGATTTCCCGTACCGAACCAGAATTCTGGTTGTTGGCAGGGATTCGACTCATGTGAGTCTAGCGCTGCTTGCGAATTGGAAAATCGGGGAAAAACTACTTGGTGTTTCCGTACGTATAGTAACGATGAATGTCAAGTTGTTGTTCAGAAGATCAAAGCTCTGATTCATCTTCACTGTCACCTTCAGCATTAATAAGGTCCATAGGTTCAGGCCTAGAGAACGATCATATACTCAATAAGCCGGAGCTGCTAGGGTAAAGCCCGGGTTATACTAATTCGAATCAATCTTTGCAAGCTTAAATATGTAGTCCACATTGTGTGCACTACCGAAAGCTCCGTCTAAGGTAGAGGGATCGACACGAAAGACTTCAGTTTTGGCGGGGCAAGGACATATATCTTCAATGAACACCGTCATATGGACTATATCTGGAAGAGGGTCGTACGTCATAGCAGCTATGAGTGTTCTTAGCTCTTGGACGTGTCCGACTCCTCATTCTTGACCGGACGGGTAGATAGGACGCGTGAACGCACGCGATATGCCTGATTAGGCGGTACAAAAGTGCAAGCTAGCCTTTGACCGCCACCGCCACCGCGACCTTCAGATACTTGGTACGTATCATATATGATTTGTGAGATATCTCTACCTCGCGGATTCAGAGGATGAGAATCTCTCCTCATTTCACGGATCAGGGCTTAACTTCCGGTTCGATTGGCTGATGTTTATCCCATTTGTATGGTTCAGACAAATAGAGTGTAGGCATAGCCGAGACAATTTGGTCTTGGACCCGCCCCACAAAAGTCGTATCATGTTGCATCAAGGCCTTGAGACGTGTGTCAACGTGTTTCACCATTGTGCCATAACAACTCCACATCATCCGTGCTCACGGCCGCGGTCAGCTTCTTAAGCTCAACCTACTGGGATCAGAAGAGGGGTGGGTTTTTCCATCCCTGCAGAAGATTTTCCTTTAAAGAATCAGGTGTAGATTGACTAAATTGCTACAAAGTAAAGCGGAGCCAGTACAGTTCATATACAGAGGAAATATTTTCTTCATGACGAGCAAGCTAGTTCTTTACAAGAAGTCGGCTCTACAAGTCAACGAGATTAAAGCTCCAGGTCCTTGTTCAAGGGAACCAAATATTGAGCGAATCGACTGCACAGTGTGCTGACGAGTCTATGTCTTAACAAGATCTGGCTCTCTAACTATTTGAGATGCCTTAAGATAGCACGTGTCTCTACTAGATCAAAAGGGAAACTGACCTATACCTTGTTTTTATATAAAATGACACATTAGACTAAACGTATATAATTTAGACATCAATGCTTGAATTGATACTTTTTTTAGATCTTGTATTTGGTGGCTGACACATGTAACCCCCAACGACCGATGAAGGGTTATAATATCATCTTTAATGGGAACTCACCTTTGGTGTGAACCACACCTGTAATGACGGTTACCAACCGATGTGTGAATTCATTACAAGATGGTACCATGACCATCATTGCTGTGAAATATAACGACTACGTGGACTGTGATTGTAGGCGTCTCCACAATCAGGAGTGACCTTTCGCAAAATGTGCTAAACAAGTCGTTATCAAGACTCTCTGCAAGATCTGCCACGAGACTTTTCTCGTGTGACCGTTGTATGATGCACGCCCTAATTTTTTTTACTGGTGAGGTCTTATGTGTTTTAAACCAAGCGTGCGTGCTCTCGGAAGTCATGTACACGTGAGCATTGAGAAAGCGCGAAGTAGAGAATAATGCTGAGGAGATATGAGTAGAAGAAATGTAAAACTGTACGTGACATATTATCTGTCTTTTGATGAACCCTCTGTCTTAATTTAACAATATTAAGCTATAATTTCCTACGTAGGTTTCTCGCTCACACCCGTTTCGCGCGTCTAGTAGCAATTGATTGGTAAATGTGGTTGATAGAATGGCTTATATCAACCGATGGGGCAGCCTTAGATATTTCCCGTATAAGTTTAATCCCGTTATATCTCCTTAACCAGGTAATATTAGTGACTATTATCAATTTAAGATAATATTCGCATGGATATCTATAAACATCAATGACATCTAACGGGCTCACCCCCCGTTACAATCTTTTCCGCGAGCGCACTCAAAGATAAAGTGAGCTTTTACAGTTATGTTTAAGGAGTGCTAGTCAACTACACCCTGCCGTTCCAAATACGTGCTTTTCTCTTCCAGAACAACGATAGCGGACAATGAATGCAGCTGCGACTCCAAGGCGTGACGATGAGTGCAAAGGACACTGCATCATCTAAACCTTGGCATATGTAACGGGGCAGCCCGTTACATGGAAATTGTCATTTGAGAGATAATGACAATAAAGAATATTATGTTGAATATTCTTTTATCAATATCACCAATAATGGTGATATTGATGGGTCGACCAAAAAGTCTGCTCATTGGTTGATATCTCGATGATATCAACCCACCAATCGCCGCAAGACGCGCGCAATGAGTGGTGAGTAGACGTCGTCATACATTCAGTTAGATTAGTATAATTAAGTTAAGTCAAACAGAGAGACAGTGGTTAAAGACTTAATTATATTAATATAACAGTTTTACTTTTCCCTTATCTACGCTTCCTCGTTTGCCTCGTGTACGCTTGTCGGGGCACGATTTTTTGCGTTAAGTTCACGCAAGGGTGTGCCCCGTTACAGCATACGTCAATTGAAGCATCTAATAGAGTGGCTTGTTACCATCAGCTCGGTCATGCGGTTTCCGCAAAACAAGTCAAACATTCCTTTTAAGGCTCCTGTCTTCACGCAAAGCACCATGTTGTTACTGACTTGATCCGGCGGAGCAAAATAACATCTTAGACTGTCCAGATCTATTGTCGAGCTTATGCCATGAGCATTATTCTCTATCGATGATCGATAGGGTTCAACACTTGATTGACGGTACCCTCGCTGACCAGCGAGAAAATTGTTTATGGAAATTGTTAAACCCTCGAATTGAGACATTCCAGTGGATGATGCAGCTGTGCATTTAGATCGACAGCATGCATGATATCGTTCCTTGATCACTGCATTACTGCTGCACCCATGGGGGCGACCACCTCGACGGTAATATCGAATGTTTTTACAGGGGTGCTGTACTCTTCATTGATGTGACGGGTAAGAAAAATTGCAGTCATTTTCTTTGCAAATGCGCCAAAAGTCAAAATGCACAGTCAATTCTTTACTTTTCTGCGATTCATATCTGGGTCTGATAAGTCGAGTATCAATACGCTTGGGAATGAACAACTTGCAACTTCTGAATCCAACAGGTAAAGCACAAGTGATTGAGTTGATATTTCACGGCGTCGAACTGTAAAAACACCAACTACGTCACGCACGCGAATGTCTTGCGATGTCATCACGACAATTGGTGTCTCGTAGCGATGTAAGATGCCACCCCAACTACAGCTTATTGCATTCGTGGGAAATGGAATATTACTCGCATAAATTCCAACAAAAATCTCCAGTGCCCTACGAGCTTAATGAATGGTCACCAGTACGGCAGGTATGGCATCAGAGGTGGTGACATCTGACGACAAAACTGCTGTACTGCCGTTCATCAAGAAATGCCGGCAGATGTGACTATAGGAATCCAGGACAATAGGGTTCACCCCCAGAAGTTTGCAGCAAGTAGAAACTTATGTGAATCCCACCACAACGCGACAGGGCAGCACCACTTGCTGTCAACAATTAGCCCCGCGAAAAGACTTGCCACCCTAGGGACCTGCGATAAGAAATCTACGTTTCGTGTATGTAGCAACGCTGCTACGATGCGCACATTCTAGACGGGTTAATATGTTTGAACGCGCAATGCTGTAATAATGGACGGCAGGTCTCGGTAATCGCCAACATCGTGGGCAAAGCTCATCAGAGTCCGTCTGTATCAGTTTGTCAAGCTCGGAGGTACTCTCATGATTTCAACAAAGCGAAGCGTAGTTAGGCATGCTAGGGTCCCACAAGTACCTGCTACAGAATGTGCAAGTTGCATCCATGTATTTTGCAGTCACCGACACGGGCCTTCTTCAAGGTATGCTTAGCAAGGCCACTTTAAATCACGTGGCCGTATTACCCGCCCACAAATTACCGAGCCTCTGATAAGGTACATGCACCCCAAAATTCATTGGAACCCTCCTAACAAATCGCAAGGACAGTGGGTCGGACGATGCAGTAGCGTCTAGTAAAGCTTAGAAAATCGTTGGTGCACGCAGCGTCCGCTCACCATCGATGGGGTGTACGTAGCACAGCTAAGTCTCAATCTCTTCGAGGAAGAGTGCTCCTCACATCTCGGATGAATTTTCTACATTGCATTTTGCCTTCGCTCGACTCCCACGCCTATCGCCGCCTCCAGCTTTCTTGCACCCATTCTACCGAGAAACGTCACAACCTGGTCTTCTTCCTCATCCAGTATGCAGGGAAGTGCATTCGTCGCCAAGCAAACACATATGATCGGACGTCGTTCGACCGCCTCTCTCGTAAGAGAGTGTCCCCTCTCTGCTTTGAATGTACGCTTGCATATGATCTTGTCTATAAGTAGGCAACAGTCCTCGAAGTTCATTTATGTGCTTTTGGTCCCTCATGAATACACCTGCTTCATGCGAACGGGTTCGTACCGGTAGCTCAAAAATGTTGCTTGCACTGTATACGATACGACAATATTGAGCTGAGCCAACGTAGTCGCTCGGACTGTTCCTTTTCACCGAGCGCAGAACCACATCAGCGGTAGCAGCGGTAGATAAAATCAAAATACTGTACACTGCGAGCAACAAGTTATCGTTTCTTCAAAACATGCCAATAGAACTACTCGTGAACCACACAGCACTAGCGTTCATTCGTATTAATGAGCGGTACAGTGCTCAAGTCAGGCAGCCCGACAACCCAGCAGATGCTGTAACTGACGACGAGCAAGTGATCGCAGACTGGCCGGTCACTACGCTACGCACTGCTCGCCTTCCCCGTGCCGACCGATACATGCTGCTACTACCCAGCTCGTCGTCGAAAACAGACACCGTGTGCACTATAACGGCCGACGTACAGACGACGCTTTCGTCGCCGATCCACACAAAACAACATTCGTCGATCGCGACGATGGAAGGGCTCTTGATACAGCAGGCGTCGTTTGGTTTTCGTGTATACGACGCTTGTAATGCACGAGAACAGTGGGGCGAGTGCTACTGGTACGCACTACAAGGGCAGTAGCGGCTGAGATGATGCCCCCGTTGCTGCAAGCCGCGTTCGCCGCGATCAGGCTTCGACTTCGAAGGCCTCGGATGCTCGTTCGGTAGCCGCTTGTAGCACGTTGGTTGGAAGCAAGTAATGTCGACAGTAGAATGTGTTCAAACCAAGGTGCGCGAGTGGCTACAGACGATATGGAACAGCAAAAGCACAGCGCACGTAAACAATGAGAGGTAACGTGAATTTTGATCACCGCCAAGAAGTAAAGCCATGGATGGAACTGTTGATTGGCAGTGGTTGTGTCGGCAGCTCTAGCTTCAGCCTGTCAATCGTCGCTAGTGATGCATAAGGCATCGCACTTGACTTTTAGCGCACGTGCAGCAGCCGCAGGAAGACCTCGACGGGTCGTCGACGTCAGCACGCACTTTCGTCCCCTCGAACGCAATACTTTGCGCCCATCTCGACCATGACTCCCACTCTACGAGCTTCATGCGAACGACTTGTCTCCACTCTCACAAACCGTCGCGGTCGCAAGGGGAGAGACGTGACGGCAGCAAGTGAAACAGACATTGGCAGCAAGTGAGGCAGCAAGTGAGGCAGCAAGTGATTTAAATATATATATTTCTGGCCCTTATGTGCCCAATGTTAACATACGAAATAGCTACCATCTCTCACCCCGTGCCTCGATTGAATCGGCTTGTTTTGGAGCTTGAATTACGTCTGGCATAATACTGTAGAATGATCGAAAGAAACAGCTGGCAAATGCCCTCGGGATCACGCGCGGGTGGAAGCGGTGGGTCCATTCCATACGGTTCTGCGTTCACCATCGGCTGTTGCTGCTGTAGCGGTACCGTTGGCTGCGGCTGGTGGTGCTTTCGTGGCGGCAGTGGCTGCTGGAACGCAACTGGGCCTTGTGGAGCTGCGGATGCGCCAAATGAGATATTAAGCAGATCCATTTCCACCTTCGCGCGATGTTGTTGCGAAGGCGGAGCTTGCTCCATCAAGGCTTGGGCTGGAGGAGTCTGCTGATGGCGGTGGTCGCTCCGGCTCGATGCACGACGCGTGAAATTACGACTCGTTCGACGGGTAGCAGTAATCGAGGAGCGTGCGTTCGGCCCGACGCGTCGAGCCCCAGGCATTGGAGCCGGTGCACCGAGATTGCCGCCAAAGATAACCGAGCCAACCTCTGCCGCTCGTCGACGTTGCCATTCGCTTCGCCATCACTCGAGGGCTCGTCGTTATCGTAGTTGCTAGGGCTAGCGTACTCTTGCTGCGGTTGGATGTTGGGAAGACTGGGGAGGGTACGGTCCCTGGCCGCCATCGACAGGCTGCGTACCGTAGCCACCTTGTCCCCTGTAGACACCCTGGCCACTTCGGTTGCACGGATCGAGCAGGCCAGTGCCCACAGGTATGCCAGCTCCAGGTGGACCAGATGCGAGATGGTCGGGTGTGATCAGACCCATAGGGCTTCATACGTTCTTGACAACTCCGCGCTTTCCAGCACCGAAGCCTCCAATAGGGTCTGGGCCAGTAGAACTGCCGAGCCCAGGCATGCCGCCCTGACCACCGTTGCCACCCCACTTGTTGACCCCGAACGATCCTTGCTGGCCCACAAGTGGAGGCTTGGTCCAATGCGTACTTTCAGGCTTCAACACCTGCTTACATGGCGATTCAAAAGAGGCACGGTACGAGCTGGTAGCTATTTGAATTGTTAGCATTGGGCACGAAAGGGCCAAAAATGAATATTAATTACTCACTTGCTGCCATTGTCTGTTTCACTTGCTGCGATTGTCTGTTTCACTTGCTGCCGTCTCGCCTCTTCCGGTGGCAAGCCAGACACCAGATCGAAAGACGCTGAAAGGTTGTGCCCGTCGTAACAATCCGCAACAGGCGCTCGTAAACAAACGTATGAAGGGTGCGCTTACATGAATTTTCGGCTTATCCAAAGAGGGTTGTGGCTCCATCAACGTCTGTGACGTGATGAGGGAAAATTTTCAGCATCGAGATGGGGTCGTGTCGCATCCTACGATCACTTCCTAGAATGCGCCTTCGGATACCAACGGCTGCACGATGAAGACCTCCAAATAGCCGGACAACCGGTTGCCTTTCCCTGTGCGGGAAGTCCCGTAAAGTGGGGCAAGGTGAAAAGAAGGAGGCCTTCCCGCCGCTGTGTGCGCTACGGGAGGCAGCGCGGCGTGTCATTGCGAGGGGCGCAACAAATTAAACCCCTCGGGGTGAGGGGCACGCCGTCGGCTGTCGTCCCCCTCCTAGTTCCTGTTATTCTACGTCAGCCTCCAAGTTGCCGGCTTCGTCGCCGCACATGATTACTGGTCTCACTGACGAACTTGCCTCGAACGTGACTTATTCGTCCCCGTCTCCGTGCGTCAGCGGCCATCGGGAATGATCGGAATGGTACCGGCGTTTTCCGCGACTCCCGCGCCCTATCTGCGCCCCTGACTGGACACCCAATCCCACGTGCCCTCTGCTGCGGACTTTCCCCCGTGGTGCCCAAAGGATCAAGCCAGCGGACTGAGCCAGCGACGACGAGAATGAGTGAGTTCAGGAAGATGCGCACCGATTTCGTATAGGGCTTAAGTACTTCATAGGGTTTCAGGATTCAATACGACTATATCGCATACGGCAAAGCACGCTGTTGCTCTCGCCTGTCGCGTTTAAGGTCCAGAAAGCTTCATCGCTCCATTACGAGACGTCACTTTTACAGCATTGTTTAGGCCATATCTGGCCAATCTCGTCGACTGCATCCCGCACGCGACAGGTGGTACGTCGCGAGAATCCAGTGGCAATACAAGCAGATGACGACGCCATGTTTGCGCTCGACCGATGCGCTACTACAGTGACACGGTCGTGGTGATTTGCGACACTTCGTTTGTTCTAGACCTCGCGTCGTTCGAATACGTAGTTGTCGTGCTCCTTTGTCCCGAGTTGTAGCGCTGGAGCTTGTAATTGCTGCGATACTCGACGGGGCGTTCCCATTGTTGACGCGAGCATAAACGTTTGAATCGTAACGTGCCAATTGAAATTCCCAGTGAGCGCAAATTATCCGCAATCCTTGGATTGAGATTGGAGTGGGTCAAGTGACTATGGCTCTTTATTCGTAGTGCTCTTTTCTGCATTCGATTTCTGATCATACGACTCGTTTCCAGAACGTATATACATAACGTGAACTCTTTTATACATTGTTTTTTTTAGAAAAACCTTTTTGTCAATGAACGCAGGCCCACGACTTTGGAGTGTCCGTTCTGTATGCGGTCTGTAAGACGCCCTCGGATCTGGATAGTACTGGAGGAATCCACCATCTATGCACTACTCTATCTTCCCAGGTAAGTGTACATGCGGACACTTCCTCGTGAATCGCGACACAATCGTCCAATATTGTTGAAGGTGGAAAGGTGATGGGGCACTGGTTTGCTGATGTGACAGGCACTGTCGCGAGGGATACAAGAAGAAGGACACACGAGGTCAAATGAGTAAAATCGGAGACAAATAGCAGGGAATTATAAGGAACCATGTACACTTTTTATTTCCCCCCTCGTAGTTCTTTTCTCTTTATGTGAGTTGCGCACCACAATGAGAATCTCCCTATACATTGACTTCTTTTGACCAACGGTGTGATAGATGATCAACGATGCCTTTTCAAATGCACATCGCATTGTTGAATAGGTTGTCGATGGTTTCGCATCAATTTGCCGGGGTGACATACCGTGCTCATAATGTTGGTTTCATTGACAGCATTCATCCCGCTTTTTTTCTTGGTTTCATTGCAAACGCAATTACAGCGGCAGAAATAAAACTAGTCATTGGTCGCGCGTTGGACCGTATCGTCCTGCAATACCTCAAGGCTCCTCAACCGACATCTGCGCTCTACCGTCGAGTGGACGACACGCGGCAAGAATCCAGTGGCAGGAGAGAGGGCATGTGCATAAATCGTTCAAACGGAGAAGCGAGTGATGATGGCACAAGTGAATTTTCGGCAGTGCATAAGTGAGTATGAATACATTTGTGCCATCATCACTCGCTTCTCCATTTGAATGATTTATGCACATGCCCTCTCTCCTGCCACTGTATTCTTGCCGCGTGTCGTCGTCCACTCGACGGTAGAGCGCCGCTGTTGACAGCTTTCACTCTTCAATCTACCACGAAAACAACAACCCGCGACAAGACATCAGACGTCGCTATGCGCTTCTGCAACGGACTCATCTTCGCAATTGCTGCTGCCAACGGTGCCACACTGCATGTAACTGACTGCGGTCAACTCGATCAATGTGGTGGTCGCCCCGACAATTCCCGGTTGACTAACGAATGTAATCTGCCACAAAACTACCCTGAACCACTTGAGGATTGTTGTACGAGGCGCTGCAGACTCAAACGATGCAGCAAATTTCCGAACTGCAAGGGCATCAGCGAAGAGAAAGACGATTTTCTGACGATCGGTTGTGAGGTTAAGAGAAGATACCACTTGAACCCATACAACAACTGCTGTATGTCTTGCTGCCAAAGTCCGAAGTACGATGTATGCGTGCGAGAGCTGCCCGGTTAGTAGTCATGCTACCTCGTCGTGTTTCCACTGGACTGTGCAAGAATTTAAGGCTGATGGTCTGGGTCTGTCAAGGATGCAGTAGCCCGACATGACCAGTAATAAGATGCCAGTCTAGATTTAATGTAAACATGTTGTCAGGCTTTGAGCCTATTGTGTCTATTGACATTGTTCTATAGCTGCCGAGCAATTGCACATCTAAGATAGTAGGCGTCGCTTTTGTCGTCATTCTGCAATTGATGGTAAGGGTTCAAGTGTGTAGGCCTGCTCATGGAAGCAATCCTTTTTCATTGAGATTTATGGGTACTTACTTACCCACCCATTGCACGTGTACGCACTCTTGAAATAGAGGCCCCTCCTTTAGATACGTAACTTACTTAACTATGTACTGCACAATTTCACATACAAAATGCCATTTGAATATTCTTTGCTACGTACACACCACTCCGTCACACAGACCTCTTCGTGTCAGCGCACAGCCTCGCATATATAAATGAGCTCTCATAATCCGGTACACCCCCCTATAAGTACCCATAATACTACCATTTGTCTTTTTCTTAAGATAATTCTAATTAGTGGATCAAGTATGGAGCATACCTCTTACTGGTACTGCACAATTAGGATTAAATCCCAAAACCAGTACCACAAATGCACAAAAGTCCCAAAACCAGTACTATACTCAATTCAAGTATAAAAAACACACTAAATAGTGTCAACCACATTATACTTAACTGCAACATTGAATGAGAAACTGCTTGATTGCTAGGGATAGGCGAGGCGGCAGCAAGTAGCTCCTACCATGGCAGGAATTTGGGCAGGAAGTGAGGCAACAAGCAAAGTAAATATACATTTTTAGCCCTTTTGAGCCCTGTGTTTACTTGCCAAATAGCTACTAGCTACCACCGTGTCTCTATTAAATCGTCTTGTTTTGCAGCCTTGAGTAAGGTTGGCATAATACTGTTGAAGGATTGTTTGAAGCAGCTGGCGAGATGCCTTTGGGAATTCGCGCGAGTAAAAGCGGTGGGCCCATTCCAAACGGGCCTGCGTACATCATCAAGTGTTTCTCCTCTTACGGTGCCACTATCTGCGGCTGATGGTGCTCTAGTGGCGGCAGTGGCTGCTGGAACGCAACTATACCTTGTGAAGCTACGGGTGCGTCCAATAAGACATTGAGCGGATCCCTTTTGCCCTTCGCGAGATGTTGTTGCGAAGGCGGCGCTTGCTCCATCGAGGCTTGGGCTGGAGGAATCTGATGCTGATGGTGGTGGTCGCTCCGGCTCGATGTACGACGCGTGGAGGTACAACTTGTTTGACGGGTAGCAGTAATCGTGGAGCGTGCGTTTGCCCCTACACGTCGAGCCCCAGGCATTGGAGCCGGTGCACCGGGAATGATGCTAAAGATAGCCGAAGCAAACATTTGCCGCTCGTCGATGGTTCCATATGCATCATCATATTTTATGGGATCGTAGTTATCGTAGTTGCTAAGGGCTAGCGTACTCTTGCTGCGGTTGGATGTTGGGAAGACTGGGGAGGGTACGGTCCCTGGCCGCCATCGACAGGCTGCGTACCGTAGCCACCTTGTCCCCCGTAGATACCCTGGCCACTTCGGTCGTACGGATCGAGCAGGCCAGTGCCCACAGGTATGCCAGCTCCAGGTGGACCAGATGCGAGATGGTCGGGTGTGATCAGACCCATAGAGCTTCATACGTTCTTGACAACTCCGCGCTTTCCAGCACCGAAGCCTCCAATAGGGTCTGGGCCAGTAGAACTGCCGAGCCCAGGCATGCCGCCCTGACCACCGTTGCCACCCCACTTGTTGACCCCGAACGATCCTTGCTGGCCCACAAGTGGAGGCTTGGTCCAATGCGTACTTTCAGGCTTCAACACCTGCTTACATGGCGATTCAAAAGAGGCACGGTACGAGCTGGTAGCTATTTGAATTGTTAGCATTAGGCACGAAAGGGCCAAAAATGAATATTAATTACTCACTTGCTGCCGCGCTTGCTGTCATTGACTGTTTCGCTTACTACCCTCTCGCTCTTCCAAGCAATCAAGCAATTTCTTGTCCCATGTTGCAGTTTAGTATTATGTGGTTGAACTATTTAGTGTGTTTTTATACTTAAGTTGAGTATAGTACTGGTTTTGGGACTTTTGTGCATTTGTGGTACTGGTTTTGAGATTTACTCCAAAATCAACTGTCAATGGAGGACATACACACACCCAGTCAAAGTGTATAAGTAATCATTTGTCATAATATTTAACGTAAATGCAAAAGAAACAAAGTTATCGCTTTTTAGTGTAAACCACACTGCGATCTTTCATCAGGTGTAGGGTGTGACAAAATTTTGCGCTATCAAAATATCAAAAGAATTAATCGACTATGCGTGCACCGCCTGCAGAGGCTGTCTACGCGTCGCTGGTGGGCAAGGAAAGGGTGGTACTTTCTCATGCTATAACTGAAGCTTAAACCTTATCAAGAAGTCGCCATAAAAAGCGTTGCTTAGATGAGATCATGAATGTCTGGTCGGTTTGTTGTCTTGCTGGCCGGTACAAGAACCGACGGGAGTGCCTCACAGATGAGTCGCGAAAGCGTCGCAGTTCAACACGCAGTTGCAAGTGTCCATTTACCGTCACAATTAAGAGGGACACAGTGCATAATAATGATGATAATGATAATGACAATGGCTATACTGTTAATTCCATCAATTGTGCTTCTGTGGCAGTCTTTCAGTAGTCTGTGGCTGACACAGCGAACACAACCGCGAAGGAGCTGATAATGTATCTGCCTATCCTTCCGCAAGGAAAACCGGTCCTCAAAATGCCACAGCGGTCAGTACCGTGGCAAGAGCAGGTGCTGCACGCAAATTCATATTTTCTTAAAAGCGATCCAAACTGCGATCTCATTCCAAGGGACATACACATCGCAGTGGCGGTGGTCCGGGAAGAGAGTCTTGCTGGAAGAACACCTATGTAGATGTTGTTGGATAAATTTCAGGCAAACAACATTCTACATGCTTACGACCGCGACGATCAAGGAGGAATTATAAAGATTTTCTTTGCACGAAGCGTATGCGTTCGACTTACCCAAAAATATCACTATATCATGATCATTGATATAACATATAAGGCCAATGAGTACGTATTGTTCACATCTGACTCATGAAAAGTATTTGAACAGCATTGGTCACTTTTCTCTGCATTAAGATTATAGATGTCAATGTAGTGGAGTGGTGATCACACATTCCTTGTGGTCCCGACTCTACACTGGCGCCCGGACGACAGAATAACGGAGGGGGTACCTCGATTCCGTGCTCTGTGTTTTCTTGCTCACCTTGTGTACCCGTCGGTGGGTCGGGTTGCGCTCTTCTTGGTGGGCTTGAGCTGAAGCTGAACTTGACCGGTTTGGGGACAGGGGTTGATCGGGTAAAAATGCTTTACTCGGTCAAATGTAGGGTTGGATTGAGTAGAAATTCTTCACTCGATCGCGTGTATACTTGGGCGCTCTCCCAGAGTCGCCTGTACCAAGGGTGATGCTTGATCCGCGAGACTTCTGACCGCTTGAGCCGTCTCGCGATCTTGAATCTGAACCGTAAGGTTTACTGCGTCCAATCGCAGTTGGGGGGGTGAGAATCGACGTCCCGCATGTCCACATAATCCAAAGGCGAAGTTTGTAAAGGCGCAGATCGATCTCTGCCCAACGGGAGGCCAAAGTTCCTGCCCGGGAGAAGTCGACGCGTGTCTTTCGTTGCAAATTCGATTCTGTTAAATGTCAACCAACCAAATTCCAAAACCTACCACTATGCCTATCTGTTCACTAGATCTCTGTTGCGTATCGCTTGTCTATGTCATTCATCTCTTGCATCACGTGGTCCAGAGCAGATAATCGGGTGGCGAGTCGCCCCGTACCGGATTGCTTGGTAATGGATCGCGGTATGTGGTTCACAACAATTATGTGTCCACACAATTACGTGTCGACGCAATCAAGCGTTACACACCCAGGATGGATCGTGACCAATCTCTCGAGTCTTTGATCGGGCATCTACCGTCGAATCGCCGTCGCTTCCGAGACCTCGTATGTTTGATGATCTTTACGATCCACTCCTCCGGCCTGCTTCCATATTCCCTCTCTTCCATTGTCGTAAACGAACCATTAATCCAGATGATGTTCACCTCTCGAGTGATCCGATCCTTGTATATTGGTAATCCAAGCCCTTGATCGCAGATCGTGATCGATCAATTATCGATCCTTGACTATACTTCATTGGCCGTTAGGTTGATCAATCCGCATAGGTTCAACAGTCGTTTTCTGTGACTTAGTCGTTTGATACCATCAATCGTGCCATCGGGCCCATCTCTAAGCGCGCTCCACCAATCAAGTAAATCTCGTACTTAATGCGATAGGCACGATCCACACTTTCCAACATTATGCCTCTGTGCTTCTTCACATTCGTCCCCTGCACCGGCGATCGACATTTGGTGTCGATCGACTGTGCACTAACAACGCTCATGGACCCTACATCGTCCGCACCTTCCAGTTCAGGGACTGATGACACGACCTCACCTTCCCCTCCACTTCCGGTGTTGGCTAGCGGAAGGCATGCCGTGTTCCTTTCGTCACGGGTGACTGCTGCGTTCTTCGTGTATCGCGAGACCTTGAACGCGGGGATCTCATCACCCTAGAATCAATTGGACCTTCAGGAAGCGGTTGTGAGAGACTACCACTCTCTGGAGGAAACATGTCAAGACCAGACGTCGCAGACCGACCGGTCCAGGTAAGATTACGATCGTTTGTCGAGATCGTCCCGCGGTTGGTAGCGCATGCCAAAGAAAGGTATCTCATCATCTGAACCGATCTATGGAACTTGATCGAGAGGTCGCGCGAATCCCAAACGTAGTGGACAATACACTTGAATCAAGGTGACGTGATCCGGGAGCTTCAGAACGCTTTTTTGAAAGCCAAAGCGGACTTAAAATGTGATACGGATCGGCGAATTTGTGAATCGGCTATCGCCCAACAGCAAAGGAACATGTTGACTTCGCGCCTGGATGCCACGGGACAAAATTAGGGCGGCGATTTTTTAGTTGCAACTTCCAAGGCGTCCAAGTACAAGAAATATTTTCACAAGTTCGATAAGAAACTTGACATTACCATAGCGGCGTTGAAAGAATTGTCGAAGATATACCAAGGCCGTCTTTGCGAACAAGAGCGCGTCGAAGTGGAGCTGCAGCGGTTGCTATCGGACCTCTTGGACCGTGAAGCCGAGGTCGATTGCCTGCGCAGTAAAGCATTGGACTGGAAGCAGAAGTGTCTCTCGGCCGTCCGCGATCGCGACGTGATCCGGAACCACTTAGTTCAGCTGGCTTCCGGCACTCTGATCTTACTTTCGAGTGTCCAGTCTGCTGCGTCCTCTACTCTACCAGCGAAAAATATATACAAGTCTACGGAACCCGATTTTTCGACCTGGCGTCCTCGCACAACGAAGATGACGCGATCCGGAACGGAGTCGGTGACTAACCCTTCGGCCGAGTCCACCGGTGGGTCCCCGCGACCCACTGGGCCCATGCAATCCTCCACATCATTTAGATTCACTGGAACAGTCCGCGTCTTTGCGCGAGCTGCCAGATCAGCTTTCTCTGACGAACCCAAATGCACGTCAGGATCTGCACGGACTACGTCTGCTTAAGTCATAGCGAGTAAACGAAATCGACATCCCAAGCCGAAATGAGCGGGCCCAAAAGCTGTCGGCCAGCGAACTATCTCTCTCCGATACAGGGCCATCGATTTTTCTTAAGAGTATAACCTGGACACTTTGTCTTAATAGCGCTCTTCGTTGCGGCGCCGTGGATCGTCTAGCAATGCTCCGCCTTCTTCCGGATCGACTCCTGTCCAAATTCTCGTGGGTCTTTCCAGTTCCGAATATCTTAAATAATCCTAGTCCCAAGTCTGGATCGCACCCATCTTTGAGTGGATCCGCACCGCCGGCGAAGCGTTCAGTCTTAAAGGTAAATTTCTTTGGAGAAGCATCAAGTGACTTCGACGGATCAGTCAGCATGACCAGCGACGCGCGAAAAGCCGATAATTCTCTCCTTCCTCCAGCTGAATACGACTGTTTGGCCCCGACCCGGGTACTCCGCAGTAAATGATTATACGGATGCCGCGATCGGGTTTCCTATCTTACCTTTAAGTACACCCGTGGTCGGCCCGTCGTGTCAGCTTGACTTGCGTGGCGAGAGCTGGATGTGGATACCCTATTCAAGCATCTGACACGACCGAAAGGGGTCATCCTCCCAGCCCCCACAGCCTCTCGATCCAATGATGCGCCGCCTGAATCCGAGTGGAGTAAACTGTTGATCACTTCGACCCAAGTGTTGGCGCTATACCGGCAATATCTTTGAAACCACTATCGGAGCCAAGTCACACCGGTCTCTTTTCACGCGACTGTTTGGTTCGCTGAGTTGTAGACCATGTATCGCGACTTCGAGACCCGGCACCGGCAGGCTCTGTAAGAAACGACCTACTCCCTATACCTGACAATTGAACAGCGCGGTCGCGAATAGGAGCTGGTTCAACTCAATCAGCAGAGCAAACAGCGGCGATCGCGATCCGGACCCGGTGGAAAAAATTGTGCGTTTTATCCCTCAGGGGATGATCGACGGACATTGCGATCTGGTTTGTCCTGGACTTCATATTCGTGCATTTCCTGTCGCCAGTCGAGATGCGTTTATCGTACCCAGGTTCGGGTGTCCACAGATAAACACACCCAACCTGATCTCAGCCCTGACGCCTCTGGATTCATCTGAACTTTGGTGGAACCAGTTTCGATCTAGCATCGAGGATCACTCAAGGTCGCCGATCGCCCGCCTATACCGTAAGTTTTAATCAAACTAGTCCATAGCGATCAAGGTAGTCTCCTTACTTATTCATTCAATACATCTCCGTCGTTTTCTTCTTCGTCGATTGTCACAGAAATTCTTTTCGTTTGCTTTTTTTCATATTTCCACTCCGATCGGGATTTAATACACAAGATCTCCACACACCACAACTCCTCCATTTCTCCCTCTGCAACCATCTTCCAGGCGAATCTCTAGCCGGCAGGTTTGTGATTCGTCCACCGCTTCTTGAGGGGATTGCATCACCTCTAGGCGATTCTTGCTGAACCGATCTCGATCGAACTCTTGCAGTAAGAACCTACAGTTCAACACTTCCACGTTTATGTATGTCGGGTCACCAGACCCTTTTCATTGCACCAAATACTGGCGATATATTCTTCCAAAACGTGTCTTCCTGTCGGATCGCACATCCATTATGTTCTTGACTTCAAATTCATTTTCATCTAATGTACGCTCCAAAGTGTCTTCCGGCAGCATGGCTTCGTCAAAGTTTAGTCGACCCGCTTCCTCAACATCCAGCTTGTTTCTCAACCGATCCGGGAAGGTTTTTACTCGCTTAAAATTAAATATATGTACCAGTGGGAACAATCGATATGGAGTATTCGAAACTTCCGAGCGCACCGCGTGTCTTCCGCAAAGTTTCCTTACCCGGAATAGTCCATGCCACATGTGTGCCATCTTTCGGGCGTATCCTTCTTTACCCGATCCAAATAAAGCCATTATTGGAATCTAACCACGATATCATGTAATCATTTCTCAGTATTGTGTTGATAGGCCCCGTCCTCAATCGCGATCCGTAGTCAATCGTTAATGACTTTCTGTGCTCGTTGGTATTGACGTTGTATGTGGTAACGCCATCTTCGCGATTCGTGATCCCGTAGTTTGGTGCTACTCAATAGCAAAGTCGCTTCCAGCGTCGATCGTGGGTCCCGACAGTGGATCAAATAGAATGGAGTATCTCCTTTCACATGACCCTGTGCCATATTGATGGCGAACGTCAACCTCTCGGAGTATTCCTCCCAATCTTTCTAATTCGTATCCGCGGCGTACCTTTTAAAAGCTTTCGTCAGTGTTTGCACCATTACCTCTTCTGTCCCATTTGTCTGATGTCGGTACTACATGGCTGCACGTTGTTTCTACCCTGAGATCCTATTGAACGCTCGGAAGAAATAGGACATGAACCCTGGCTCTCGATTATGGCGGATAGCTTTACTGCCCCCAAATCTTCGAAACACACACTCCTTGTATCTCTTAGCGATCGTTTGTTCCGGGCTGGAGGAACTCGCCTTGGCGATCACGTACTCTATGAACAGATTCACCCACAACAATAAATCGGTGTTTTGTTTGAAAGATCGCGGTAGTGACGGCATGTGACCTATCGCGATTATTTGAAATGGGCAAGTGGCTTCGACATTCCCTTGAGATTCGCCGCAAAGATTAGGTTTTCCTTTTACCGTCGTGCAATCAACACATTCTCCCACGTAACGCTACATGCTCCGATAGAGTCTTCTCCAGTGAAAGTTAGACCGTATTTGTTGGAACGTTCTGCCTATCCCTTGGTGGATGCCTTCCAGACTTTTATGGTAGTGATGTAGTAAATATTGCTGCCGTAGTTCTGGTATCACCAAACGAACCAGCTCCACGCAACTGTCTACATCATATGTTGACCGAGGGCAAAAAATATTTTGCTTTCGTCTACCTCATATCTGGACGTGACCCGAGCACACAGCTTCGCCTCTTTAATACTCAAGTTTGTTATGCCCACGATCAGAAATTCCTTTAGGTTGACGATCCAATTCTCCTTTTTCTGTGCTTGCTCAAATCTCTTGATTTTGACCTGCTGAACGAATTCCTCTTGTAATACCTCAGGCGATTGTCGTCTCCTTACGGCTGACGTAGTGACGGCAGCTATGTTCACGACTTGATCGACACTTTTGGGTGTCAATCACTCGTCCAACCGGTTCAACAAACATAAATCCTGACGGTCTTGATAGGATAAAGCGATCGATCCTTGCTCTTGTTGCAAATCCTTGCTTGCCAATCGATCGACACTCTACTTCCAGTCCCTCTTCATACGTAGGAGTTCGTGGATTGGCCACGATCGGAGTTTATCCATAGCCTTATGACGTTACAACTGCACTCCGGACGGTTTGCAAAAGATTTCGCCGCGCATCTACCTGAACACTAATTTCGAATTGCCACAAATGATGATACGCCTTTGTGTTTGATCAGCCAAGAGATCGAAACCTAGTAGTAATTCACGGTTCTCAGCCTCGTTTACTGTCAAGTCCGTCTCATATTCGGCTGCATCAGTCATTATCATCCACTCTGGAAATTTCCACACTATTGCGCTAAATGCCCCGCCTTTTTGTTTGTTCCGGGCTGATCCATCAAAACTGACCACTTAAAGACTTTCACCCTCCTCCGCCGTTGGTTGTGGCATACTTATAGTATATTTCGGCTGTTTCCGAGGGAAGATCGCGATCAACATTTCGTCAACCTCTTCGCGCGGGGTTATGCTGGCGACGAGTGTACCCAGATATTTATTATATCTCTTTTCGCAATTCTTGATCTCTAGCGTCCAATTCAATAACAACTCCGCCCATCTCCCTAGCCTCCCATTCATACCTGAATATTGTACTAGTTAGGCCAACGTCGAATGACGCTTGATCACCTTGATCTCTCGTGCAACAGACATAGTGTAGCCGATATCCAGGATGCGCAGCAGAGCTAAAAATGTTTTTAATCCTTCCATAGTTAATTGTGTTGGGTTTTGGCGTTAGGATTGTGAACGTTACGGGCCTGTATGATCCATCGTTTTCTTGTAGCAAAGCTGCAGATAATGCCCATTTACTAGCATATACCACGATCACTGGAGGACGATCCGGACCACAGTATTTAAGAATCAAAGTTCTAGCGATCTTATCCTTCAACATGGTGACCGAAATCATCGCTTTTTCCATCGACTGCTGTTCGTTGAGGTCCGGTCGCCCCCTGTAATACAGGAAACGCTGGAATGCCTCCTGTAGCACCGATACGATCTGGATCGCTATCACCTTGACCTTGCGTCGTACATTTTTAGATCGCCCCCTGATACACCGATGCGATTCAAATTGCTGTCACCTTGATATCCTCGATTGTCTACTTATTGATAGCCCTCTGTAGCACCGATACAATCTGATGTGCTGTCGCCTTATTTTCATCGATCGTCCAATCTCTTTTCACTCAGTACAGGCGACTCCATCTTTTCCATGCTGCGGGTTTCGTGGAAATCTGCTTCGCGTAGTTCGTATAGCACTGATGCATATACCGCAAAGTCTCTAATGAATCGGCTATTGTAATTCAAACCTTCGAAGACGACTCATCTACCTTTGCGTTCGAGGAAACGGGATATTAACCATCGATTGAAGAATATTTGGGTGCGCTTACAATCCCACATAATGAAATTTGATGAACAAGATAATCCACCTTGCAACATCCTCAGAAACATTTGGTCAGGCTGATCGAAAAATTTTACTTTTTGCATACAGGTAGCAATCCTTCTACACTCTTGTATAAAGCAGTCTACGATGTAGCCGAAATCGATATGTCATCGATGTACGATCGTCGACCTAGCACAGAACGTGGTTGTCTGGTGTCCGATTCTCCCTCTGTGAACACATCAATCCGTCTGGACGGCTCCATAGAGGAGGCGTCTGGAATAGCGCCGAACTCTGAATAGCCATACAATGCACTGTCGATCAGGCGTTTGTAAATCTGCGGAGCATTGTCTATCCCATACAGCTTCCGTAGCCACTTATAGTAAGCCTGATGGAGTTGTGGTGAAGTCGATCTAACAAAATCGCTTGTGTGAGGGTCGATCTTCCACTTGCCCAGACTTGCCGACTACGGAGGGGGTACTCCGATCCGTGCCTTGTTGTATAGCCTTGTGCTCACCTTGTTTACCCGTCGTTTGGGCTGGCTTGAGCTCGTCGTAATGGCCTTGGAAGATGTCGATCTCGCTGAGGGTTTGGGGTTGAGAGTTCGCTTCCGGTGCGGAAATCTTCACACCACGAACTGGGGTTCTGCGATCTGGATCTTAAGTCGCGACGATCACTATGTGGAGAGGTCGCGATCTTGATCTTGGATCACACCGATCTCGATTTGTCTTCGGGATCGGGGTCTTTGCTGTGAGGAAATCTTCACTCAACAAAGAATAGTCCTGCGTCGATATTGCCTTGGCATCGGTCCAATCTGGTCTTGGGCCGGCCGATTTTGTCAGAAGTGCCCAGTTTAACAGATAGGTCCTGCGTTTCGCCAAACTGAAACGGACCGATCTGCTTTGTGGATCGCTTCGATCTTGCTTGGTCTTGTCTTGTACTCCTTGTCCAGATCTTCTAACCACTTAAGCCGCCTCGCGATCTTGTAACCAAAATCCTTTTCCTTTACCGTTGTTTGCTGCTACCCTAGCAGTTTGAGTTGAGTTGAGTTACCTTTACTACACCTTGATCAAACAATCCAAGGTGAGTACACGAAACACGGCGCGGCGAAGTCTCTTGATCGACGGGAGACCAGATATCCTGCCCGGAAGAGAAGTCTGCGACGTGCTTTATTTGTAAAAACGGTAACTGTTTGATTATCCAACCAAATTAATAGCCAGCCTATCTTTAAGCCTATTCCAAACTGTAGGTCACTCTCCAAACCGAAATCTCCTTTAAGCTTGATCGCCACCTTGAGCACGTGTCGAAATTTCATGACCTGTACTACACGTGCGAATTTCATGACCTGTACTCAAAAGATAGCGCCAATATTCCTGATATCGTACCTAAACGCCAAAAGGGGACCAAATTCCAAATACGGTACCAAATTCCCATTGTTGGTACCCAAGAGCCCGAAATAGTACCCAAATGCCGAATGTGTCTAAATCCATTTTGCGACGTCAATTCAACCGGCTTCCACTGGCTCTTTCGGTCTGAACTCTTGAGACATCACTCATGGACCTTCAACAAGCATAATCATCATGATCCAATAGCTCCATCAACGATGTATCCATAATCAACGGAGAACATGACCGATCTGGTGCCCAATTCGAGATCGTTGAGGATCGACTCGGTACAATTCAGCAATACATGTTGTTCTGTTAATTGTACGTGCTCCAATACCGCCCTTCAGGATTTATCTGGTCAGCGAGACCCTCCACATGTCTTAGAATAAATTCCTGGACTCCCGTGAGTATTCACACTTCCAGATCGGGCTGTAATTAACCAAAATTAGTATACCCATTGTGAGACCGGTAAAGAGTGTCACCGATCTGTAGGATGTTACACCTTCGTCACAGAGTCATATCGCACCACCTGGTCCCAGATGTACCTTTGGAAATCATATATATCTGCGAATCGTCCATATTGGTCCATTAAAATCATCCCTTTCTACTCCTCGTCCCAAATCGTTCCATGTTCATCATTCTGGCGACAGTTAGATCGTATCGTTCATCTCTGTGAGGATCACCTTCCATCTCCCATTGGACCGCTAGATCACCTGGTGTCCTTTCTCCCAGTAAGTGACGTCTCAACTGGGTGTTCACCGATCCACATCCCACAATTGATTAGCGACTATACCACAGCGTAATGAACGCGGAAATACTTCTCGCTCGCTCGTCATCACCATTACCCAAAACTCGCTTGCCATATCCAGTGAGAAGTAATACATCGCTTTGTCCATGTATTGTAAAAGCTCACAGATCAATGGCATTGGATATACCATCAGCCTTGTTAGCTTATTTACTCTTAGATAGTCGATACACAATTCAATGTCCTCGTCATTCTTCTTGATAATTACGACGATCGGCGAAGCCCATGGTGATGTGGAAGGTTGAATGATCTTGACTGATAGCAGTCCTTTGATCAAATCCACAAGTTTTTTACGAAACTTGGGCGATAATGGCCGTACTCTTTGCTCGATCGGGCTCGCTCCTCCCACGTCAAATTCGCATATCCCCCTCGTGTGGATGGAGGGAGTGTGTCTACTTTACCAAACAGAAGGTGCGTGTTTCTCCAGATCAGCTGTCTTAATCGTTCTAGGTCTTCATTCAGCGGTACGTCTGGATCGCCTAGCTATACATAGTCAATTGTAACTTCGGAAGTGGGCGTAACAATGTCAGGCAATATCTCCATGTGCTTATCCACATCCTCGGCGTACACTTCCCCACTTTCATGACGATAGGTAGAGACATCCGGCTCTTTCTAGATTCGATCATCTTCCGGATATGGTATTTCATCAATCTTTAAATCTGGTGATGGTCCGACCTATTTCTTGGACTGATCGCCTTATCCGTCGTTCGTCGCTTGTTCTTATATCATGTTAACCACAGGCAGTACGCTTGTTTCTCGATGATCCACTTGTTAACCATCGATCACATCATGCAATCCGTCATGCGATTGATCGATATCCCTGTCCTTTTTGGTTTCACATCCTTCTATTGACCTCTCGGGTGCTCGATCGCCTCCACCCTTCTCATCGATTGTGTTGACAACACGTGTTAGTGGTTTCAAACGTATAACAACTTCCTCGTCTTGGACCGGGCTGTCCGTTGCTCCATTATTCTCTTTCGGTCGACTTAAAATATTCTTCGTCGCAGGGTTATGGGTGATCCACAAGCGGTCCAGCGAATTCAAGCGGCAGTTCTTCCTCTTTTCCGTCGTCGCTTCAGATGCTAGAGCCTGTCACTCGTTGCACCGTCGCGATCCAACCGAGACGTAATCTGGGTATCGAGGCTCCATGTCGGCAGTCATAATCCAACTTAAAACCGGTTCGCGATCGATGGTAACTTCTTTATCGCTGAGATTTGTCAGATGCAAGTACTTGATCCAATCCATTTGGTGGTTACAGTGGGTACCCATTTTTGATCGCGCCCCACCCGCAGTTTGGCGTTGAACTGGGTATTGCCGATCCTTATCTCTGTCGATCTACCGACCGGTAGAACCACATGCTGTTACGGGAGCACATTCGGCTGCATGGACGATCCGTACAGAGGTCTGCGTCCTGATAGACGAATCCTTACTTCATCCGGTAATACCAGCGTCCCATCAGCTAAATGCAGGCCTATAACTGCGGGTACCATGAAATCCATACTCAGGATGGCTTCTTGACCGACTTGATCACCCACTCACACATCAAAATAGTACATAAGCAATCCATTTAGGGTGATCTTGGGCTTTGTGCGTCCTTTGGTCATGCACGTGTTTTCACCTATCCCCACACACTTCTGTTTTTGATTTTTAACGATAACACATCCTAAGTAAGGAGCAAAGGCAGTGTCCACAATCTAAATTTTAGCTTTCGAGTCAAGTAGCATTGTGGCCTTTTCGTTGTTAATATTTCCAGCCACTTTAGCTTGCTTGAACCATATTCTTGGTGTAAGGTATTTCCAATATCCCCTTGACTAACCCGGCGCTAAGACAAGTTTCATCTTGGTGGGCAATCGGGCATATTCATCATGTCTCCTGATCCTCAAAACGGAACGCAGATACTTTGAAGAATCAAAGTATAAGTTGTATCATCCTGCTGATCACCTCTTCCATCGACCAACTTTCTTCCCACGAATACATAGATGCAGAGCCTAGAACGTTTGGCTCGTACCATATTCCAACCTGGCGAGCGTCATGATTCATTATCTTTTCGGCTTGTTCCGGCAACATCCCTGCATGATTGGTAGAAACTACCACAGGTAAATCAAGTTATAAAACTGTTCCATCGGGCACTTTCCTTCATCGTGGATGTTCTTGCATACGAAACACACGTAGTAACATTTGTCCGCAGGGTGACCCTTAAGCCCGCACTTCTGACACGTCAGTCGCTTTCAATATACGCGATCGTCACGCTTCTTTAACCCACAGTGCGTGCACACTGTTTGCGACTTCGCACGATCCTAGTACCTCTCTTGATCAAACTATTCAATTTGGACGATCAGGTCTCCTGTCTTTTGGGCTCGATCCGCAACTGCAGCCATGTACATATTACGTCGGTCCGAATCTTTATCCGATTCGCCGGAGTCTGCTTATGACCCACTGCTCTCGCTTCTCACGCGATTCGCTCTCACAGAACGGGCTGTTTTGCTGGCATTTGGGCCGCCTGTGACGTAAGGCGCTGTCGAATTTTCCGTACCCCATAGAGGCGTAGCTTTTCAGACTTCCAAATTTTCGCATTCTTGCAGAATTTCTTTAAATTGTCTGCATCTCCAAAGCGTATCATTGTTAACTTTCTTGCCAGATCACGATCGTCTAGGGTACCAATGTAGTGATTCACATGTTCCTTGCGGATAGCGGACGGTCCATCTCGTATCGGGATCTTTTCTCGGAACGCGGCTACATTCAGACGGTACAAGTACTCCAATTGAGTCTCATTTGATTTCTTAAGGGATTGATAGTTGAGTTTCTTAACCGAAGTGCCGTTCTTACCTCCGTATTTGGCCATGAAGTCTTTCAGAAGTGCTTTCCACGAAGTCTTCGTCAAGCGACTGAGAATGTTACACCAGGGACGCGCCGGTCCCATAAGAAGATCGCGTAACACCATGAAATTTTCCTCATCAGGCGCTTGATCGCGTAGGAACGCTGATTTCACCTTACTGATTTAGTTTCTACCTCGTTTTTATTCTTTTCTCGTCCGGCAAACTCTTTCAGTTTGGCTATGGCAGACATCCAAATCCTTTGGTCAGAGAAACCACCACCATCCGATGTTCCTGCCGTTGCCACCTGTGGTAATCTCTTATTACCTTGGTCTCAGCGCGTACGATCATGGTCATGCAATCTACTAAGACGTGGTCCAACCGACTCCATTTCTACATCGGATATATCAATCTCCGGTTTGGATGGGTGAAGAGACGATCGCCCAGCGTTCATAAAAGCTTGTTCTAGCTCATATTTATGCATGACTGCTCGAATTTTTTTACCTGATCTGATTCCACCATGTTCACAAACTGCGTCGACGGTGGCTTTCCCAATCGCGCCTCTGCCTCATTCAGTTCAAGTTTTGTCCGCAATTGATCCGCGGCTTTTGATCCTAGCCACATCCGTTGGATTTCGAGTAAATTGTTCGAGTTCTATTCGGACTCCGCTGAAGCACAACGGTACTATCCAGTGTGTTCATCCTTGAGGGAAGCGTTGATCGGTGTGATAACTTGATCCATCGTGACTCGCGGCGTGATCCGTTGATCTGTGGTGCCGATCGGCGGGGTCGGGTTGTTTCCAGTGTCACGTATGCCAATGAGCGGACTCAACGTCTGAAACAGCGACTGTACAACAGCGATCACTCGATCGTGGTTGCACTTTAGTAGCGTTTGCGCAATGAACGTTCCAGCAGGGACCCCCGCCTCAGTTAGCAGGTTAATTAGATGCCGGAGCGTCTCCAGAATGTTAAGAGTTATTTTTTTTGTGCAGATATTGGTCCGCGTAGCGACCCGGTCAATTTCGGCTTGATCGTCTTAAGCTTAGGGTCTCTCAACCACAGCTTTTTCAGCTCCTGCAACTGTTACTCCCAGCTGAGATCGTCGAATCGCGAATTTTCATACTTCACTTCACGATCCACTTACTGTGAGGATTTATCCATCTTCTCCGTCTTGACCTTGTCTCCGGCTTACCTGTTCTTATAGACGTTTCGATCGTGTTTCACCGCGGAAGCTTCTTATATTCGATCGAGCTCTTCGCTTCTTTCTTCATCATCTCTGATGGTTCATCTTATATAAATAGAGATCGTTTGGGAATTTCCCTAGGGCGTTCAATCTGCAGATCGTGCTTTGCAGCACGATCTGAAGTGGTCCCCAAAGCGACTTTAGGAGGTATTTGGGGATTTCTATTAGATCGTGCGACCGATCTTCCTCTTTCATTTTCTTGTCGTCAAAGCCCCTTACAAGACTTTGACGATCGGGAGATCCTTTATTCTCACACGTCTGCGACGATCCCTTTTTCGCTCGCGCTTCTATTCGAGTTCCAGTCTTTATCTTGACTTCTTCGCTCAGAGACTCACGGTAAAATTTCGAGTCACCAGAAGATTCGGGCAAGCGCACCATTGTGGTGGAGTAATGATCACAAATTCCTTGTGGTCCCGACTCTTCACTGGCGCCCGGACGACAGAATAACGGAGGGGGTGCCCCGATTCCGTTTCCTGTATTTTCCTGATTACCTTGTGTACCCGTCGGTGGGGCGGGTTGCGCTATTTTTGGTGGACTTGAGCTGAAGCTGAACTTGACCATTTTGAGAATAGGGGTTGATCGGGTGGAAATTTGTCGATCATATCACAAAAAGGTTTTGGAGACGTCTTAAAGTGAATTATCTGGGACATCGAGTTTCGTTGGTGGGATTGAAAGCTGACCCGAAGGATCTTGGATGTCTGGTAAATATTCCATTCCCGCAGTCGCAGCGTGCGATGTAGTCCTTCTTAGGTAGGTCAGATTGCTACAGTCGTTTCATTGAAAACTTGGCGATCCATGCATCTGTGTTGTACGAGTTGCGAGAGGCGGACGTCTATGAGATCTGTCGCCTGCATTATCAATACAGACCAACGCTCGAGGTGGAAAAGGACCGGGATCCTGGGAGCAAAGCGGATAGTGAAGGCAAATGTCGTTGGGAAAGGCCACGATCGCGCTTACCATGCTGAAAGCGAAGATCACCCAAACTTTGATCCTGAAGCACTTTGATCCAGAAAGATCTCCAGTGATCGTGGTATATGCAAGCAAGTGGGAAGTCTCGGCGGATGTGCTGCAAAGTTACGATGGAGTTTATTGGTCTGTTACGCTTAAGAGTCGCACGCTGAAGGTTTTGAGATCAGCTACGGTATAGTGGAGAAAGAATTGTAAGCTTTTATCCGGATCTTCGACGTAGGCCACACTGTGTTGGTCGTAATAGAGATCAAGTTTTTGACCCGCTATTCAACCTTGGCTTGGTTGTTGCAATCGTCTGCGCTTAACGGGCGCTGTGGTAGGTAGGTAGCATTGTTACCAATTTGAACACTGAAGATTCACAAGTGCAAAACTGGTGTAAATGAGACCCTAGGGCCGCTGGTTGCTAGTATTACTCCTCGAAGAGAAGTTAATGAACTGACAATCGCGATCCTTTCCAAGAAGCAACGCAAACACAGTATCAGTATGCCGCCCGACAGTAAAAAAAAGACGAACGACTGCTGGTGGTTATATTTGACGGATTTTCTCGGTTAAAGATGAAGAGTAGGGCGTTTAGCGCTGCTGTGTGGGAACTCACCGAGAAGAAGATCATGGAGGCGTCCGGGTATACTGCGGATCTGACTGTAAATTAAGCCGAGTATCGAGGAATGATGTTGAGATCGATTTCCTGGCGGATCGGACAAGGGGGCGAGTTATCATTTGTGGCGACTCTAATCTGGTGATCCGAAAAACGCGAGGCGAAATGGAAGGTAAAGAGCCAGGCCTGCAGTTATGGGGCACAAATCTATGGAAAGGTTGCAATCGTGATCGATTTATGAATTCCTACATGCAGAGAGAGAGACTGGAATCAAATTGCAGATCGGCTTGCTAGCGAAGCTTTGTAACAAGAAAAAGGCAGGATCGTCGTGACTGTAGCGAATCGACAGAAATTAATTACTTCTAATCAGTTGGAGGAGTTGTTAACACCTAGAAGCACAGAAGATTTGATAAAGGAGGCAGCGCTGGCAAGATCCGCCGCGCGAAGACGTCAAGGTATAAAGGTGCTATAAGAAGAAGTGGTATAGGAGATACGGATCGAGCGTATCAGACAAGCACAGGATGAAGAGGTATAAATACATCATCTAAAGACGTATATGATTGGGGATCTGACAAAGATGAGTGCGGTGGAGGTGAATACGAGCGCTATCATTGCACGGGATTATGATGTGGACGAAGACGGACTAATGTTCTTTATGCCCTTGCTCAACCCCGACTGACGACCTTACTGGTTTGATGAGACTAATGATACCAGAGTTGCTGCAGGAAGATGTCCTATTCCACTTCCACACCTGTCTATAAGGTGAACATCAGGGGATTGGCCGGACGTACCAGCGGACCTGGGCTTGTTTTCACTAAAAAGGACTGTACCGAAGTGTACAAAGGTAAATAGGTGAATGTGCGGATTGGTAAACGGGGAAAGGGGTTCCAAGTGCGGGTGGATTATCGCCGGGTAATATTTAGGCCTCTTAATCGTTCAGATAATTGCCATGGATCACATTCTTTCTCTGCTCTGATCTTTTGTAGGCGATACAAAGCTGTTGCTGTGGGTGAACCTTTTCTCGGGTTATGTCATTCCCGAGGCAAGTGGATTCAGATCTGCTTAATCCATAGCCGGAAGTCATAAAGAATGTGTGTTTAGGTTGTTCGGTGTAAGCGAAGTGATCCGCCATGACAGAGATCCAGGACTCATGTCTAACTTTTGCTGAGATTTAAGATGATTGAATTACAAAAACATTGAGCTAAGACATCATATCGACAGGAAGCAAACGGAACGGCCGAAAGAATGGTAGAAATCTTGACGAGACCGCTAAATATTTTTGTTACGGATGTGAACCTAAGGGATTGGGATTAGCATGTGAAAAGGCTATCATTTGAGAATAATACCGCTCAAGATGGAGTACGTGGTTATACACCTTTTTGGTACACGGAAGGGATCCGCGATCAACTATGGAGGCAGGTTTGCCACTTGAAAGCACTAAGTTACGATATCAGGACCGCGTAAATGTCGTCATAGCATACGGCGACAGTATCAACGCGATAGAGCTGCGGTAAATGATCGGCTCAAGATCGCGATCGAGGATCGGTCCGATCGACCTAGGGCGGATTTGGATCCTACTGACATAAAAGTTGGAGCATAAGTGTGATTGTATCTGTATTAGGTAAAAGAAGGCTGCGCTCGAAAGCTGGCACATATGTGGCATGGGTCTTCCCGAGTTGATGAACTGTGTGGGGAGTGTGTGTTACGGTTGTAGATCGCCGGCACACCCTATATGCTTTTTTCAGTGGTGCATGTATCGAAGTTAAAAGGTGAGGATCTTCTCTGGCCTCCCAACCAATACTCTGAGGGTAGCGGAGGCAGATCGAGTTGATTTTGATGAGACTATCCGATTAGAAGATAGCTGAAATACCGAATTGAAACATTACGAATTTGATGTGGATAGGATTGCCGATGTGAGATCCGGTCGTAGAACACGATTTAGACGAGTACTTTGACAATTCTCGATTTTTTGGAAATGATACAGTGACCCGGACCGGGTGGATGAGGCGGATCCAAATTTCGGTGTTCTAGTAGTGAACTTTGATTGCATACGGGCTTGTACAAACCTATTTGAGTTGATGCAATCATACGAAGAAGAACCCCATGGTCAACGGTACTAAGTTTTTGAAGGGAGGTAGAGATATACAGACCGGATGTACAGGCGTATATCAAAGGGGTGTATGTGCAATGAGTAGGAAGATCCAGACATTTCAATATCCAGATCGTGGCTGACATTCCGAATAATGAAGACAATTTAAAGACAACATATTGGAAAATGATAGGAGAAATTGTATTGACGAAGTTGAATAAAGATATTAAAGATATAGGCCGGAAATATTTAACTTTCAAACGCGGGATCAAAGAACCAGGATGTTGGGTAAATATCCACATACTGGTTGCGTCAAGGGTCCGCAAAAATCAATAAACAACATCGCTAAGTCCAGATTGGGAATGTTCGAACACTTGCGCCCGAGATCGGCGTACCTAGTGCATTCCCTCCTGCCCTCGGGAAGTGAAAAATACGGGACTTAACAAGATGTCGAGATCTCAGTGTCCTTGGTACCTTCCCTGCATTATGACATGGAGGATCGCTTTCCAGCGGGCCCGGCGTGACATCGCCGGTTCTTGCGCTGGCGAAAATATATTGCCAGGTCGTGATTCCCTAGTATCTAGTCGGAAGTGATTGGCAACAAGTGCGTTGAATCACGTATATCCTATGCGTCGCGATCCACGAAGTCTCGATACAAGTCCAGCAGAGAGAGGAATCACATCATTGGCTTGAACGACATTGGCTCAATCTGTCTTTTCCAGATCGTGCAGGATTATCAGGTGTAAAGAGATGATATCTGCGCAAAGGCGACTAAGCGAGGCACTGATTCGGTCCCGGCGGGTGTGGGATCCGTGACCAGATCCTTCGGAATGAATACCACTTAGGCTCGGAGATGTGGTGTTGAAACAGTTCGGAGTCCAACTCTGAAAGGCAGATTAATCTGACCCGCCTCGCATATAATGATGCAACTTGAGCACTGAAAACGCGTTCACCATACCTCGGGAACCACTGGCTTCGAGATCCCTTGGTGGACGGGAGACCTTTAAATTCTTTCGGAGAAAGAAGATCATTAAATGTAGCAATATCTTCATCAGCTACGTTATCTGAACCGTCAGAATCTCTGGAAGCTTCACCAAGCAGATCCAAGATGAAAACTGAGGCTGAAGGCGCGCGAGGCAACGGATCCGGTTTAGCGGAGTCTGGCGCCGGGCTGGGAGATTCCACGACGATAGGTGATCAAGATGCATCAGACGTATTGACAGCCTTAGTAGAACGATGCGCCAAGGTAAGGGATCGCGATAGGGCTATAAAGATGTCGGCCCAAATGATTTGTCGGATTTCGCGTTGTCGACTCAGCTGACGGAGGTGCTCGCGGCTTCGACTTATTCCAATTAGGTATCTTCGTGGGAGCGCAAGAAGACGGGAAGTTCGATACATTAAAGCGGGAAACAGCTGGAATCCGGCACCAGTCGGCGATACCGTGGAGCTCTTGGTGGGCGGATCCTACGGAGTCTTGTTCCGACGACGTTTTTTAGGAGTAGCAGTGGACGAATATGCGCAAGTATCGATGCGAGGATTCAGTTGGGGAGATGCGTCAGGACCTGCAGTATCAGACGCGGTTACGAAAGGCGGATACGATGCTGGGATGATCTGGGAAGTGAAGCGCGGATGACGAACTTACGAATCGAATATCGATGGCCTATCGACTGATCATGATCGCATTTTAGAAGGGTGACCATAACCTCGTATCGTTGCAGATTCGTACTCGCGAGCCCAACCTATTTCTTCAGCTGGGTGGAAGCATCGTCTTCAAGGCGGAGATCGCTTTTAAGGTATCGGTGGTCGGCCTGGGAGACTGCCGTGCGATCTCGCAAACGGACAATTTCGTGTTGGTGATCCGAGCAGCGTGTCTTGTACTTAGACGCCCGGTGCTTCATTTGCCGAAGCTCGTCCGCATGAGACTGGCTTATCGCGCTCACCTTCGCCATTTCGGAATCCAGATCGCCCTGCACTGAAGCTATAT